>JAODAL010010860.1:0-102891 GCA_025379985.1 Phyllomedusa bahiana
CCTTTGGGTCCCAAAATACCCCCGTCCACAATAACTTCTTGTGCCTTCCTACATACCCCCCTTCTGCCCAACGCTGGGGGCTGGGCACTTTCAGCCAGCATGCAATGCACCCTATATAGGGCATCTGCATTCCATTGCAGATTGCCCTGCCTGTGCTCCACCAAAAAAATAAAATCTTGTAGGACCAATAACCATCGGGTTGATACCATTTTTCTCTCTTAGTAATTTCAAAGGAGGATGATCTCTGATACCAGCCTAAATTTCTGACCTAGGAGGTAATATAAGAGTAAATCAAGCGCCCACTTAATGGCCAAACATTCTCTCTCTATGATGTAAACGTTTCACTCTGCCAGGGACATCTTTCTGATGAGATAACTCATGGGATGTTCCTTCCCATTTATAACCTGGGACATTACCGCTCCTAAGTCTACTTCTGAGGCATCTGTCTGGACAACAAACTCTCAAGTGAAGTCAGGGGCTACTAACACTGGCTGTCTACACAGCACTGACTTAAGCTTTTGGAAAGCCCCTTCTGCCTCTGGGGTCCATTTGATGATGGCGGACTACACTCCCTTTGTCAGATCAGTCAGGGTTAATGCTATTTTAGCAAATTTTGGGATAAACCTGCAAAAATACCCCACAACTCCAAGAAATGCTCTCACCTGTTTCTTGGTCAGTGGGTGGGACCACTATACCCATGATATATCCCAAATATCTGGCCCCTATTGCACACTTACTTGGATTTATGGTGAAGCCAGCATATCGTAACACCCACAAAACTGCTTGAATTTTTCTAAGGTGACTTTCCCAATCCTGGCTGAAGATCACTATGTCATCCAAGTAAGCAGCGACATATTCTCTGTGGGGACATAAGACCCAGTCCATAACAATATGGAAAGTGACAGGGGCCACTTGCAAGTCAAGCAGCATCCTGACATACTGGAAGGTCCCTTCTGGTGTGGAAAATGCCATCTTCTCCCTGGCCAAGGGGATCTACCGATACCTCTTGGAGAGGCCTATGGTGGTGATATATCGGGGTCGTTCACCCGGGGTATGGTATACATATCCATCTTTGACACCTTGTTTAGCTTGCGTAAATCATTGCAGAACTGCCACTCACCATTGAGCTTTGGGACCAACATGATGGGACTGGACCACTAACTTTTAGATTCTTCAATAACCCCTAGTTTCATCATCCTATGGGCCTCTGGAATATTATAAGGTCTTAAACTAATTATTGCATGAGGCTCTATAATGATCTTGTGCTTCACAACCATTTGTCAGCCCTGGTGCCTCTGTAAATAAGTCCCTATTTTGCTGTAACAATTGCCTGCACTGATGATTTTGAAAAGGGGATAGTGTCTCTGCTATTTTTACAGACACAATCCAATATCAGCAGCACTCTACTAGCACTAAACAGTCAAAGGGAACATAGGAACGATTGGAAAAGCATTTCTGCTGCTGTAGATATATGAAAACTTGAAGCTCTTAGTGTACAGTTTTGATCGAAAGTGTATAAGCCCACTTGCCAACGTTAAGGCGACCTCAATACAGATGGGAACCTACTTTTTTGTTACCTTTTTTTGGGCCGTTCAGACCTCCATCTTAAGGAAAAGAGATTCCAGCTACAAGCTCTCTCATTTTTTAAAAAACCTTGTGGGGGGCAGCCACTTCTCATACAAACTCTGAAAAAAACAATGTTCTGCACATCCAAAAAGATTTTTTTTTAGATAAAATATCGTTGGTGCACACTGGTGTGGCAGTAAAATACAAACACAATCCAATATCAGCAGCACACTACTAGTACTAAAAACCATCAAAGGAAAAAAATTTTGAAAACAAAGTTACAAACCCCTAATAAAAAGATACATATGATTTTTCTACTTTTTAATTTTACAAAATCAAATAAACCTTATTTTAAGGGTCAATTGAAACCAAAAAATTATTTTATTTCCCAAAAATCCCAAAAAAGTGCAAGAGCGAGCATTTTTAGGGTATTGTTATTACTTTCTTCAAAGTCAAAAGTGTAAATACATAAGGGTTACCATGCTTTTAAACAATTTAGGACAGCCCTATGATGATGTCATGTTTTGGAATTTCGATTGGCAACATCAAGTTAATAAGACACCCCTGTGGATTTTTTTTTATAGCACACTAGAAACACATGCTTTTGTTTTTTAACTCATGTGAAAGTCAAAAAAAATCAACCCAAGGGATCAGAAGAGAATTGTGGACTTGCACAAATCTGGATCATTTTTGGGTCAATTTCCAGATACCTAAAAGGTGTCTCGTTTCACTGTAAAAAACAATTATCACAATACAACAAAACGGGAAACAGCCATTTATACCGCAAAGGAAAAAGGAGAGGGGGTTCGTGTCTCGAGATGAAAAAGTATTTTTGATCTACAGTGCATACAACCCAGAACAAAAGTGAAAACTTGTGAAGATGCGGGGAAAAAACGGTAAGATTGTTCATTACCACGGAAAACATGTATATCAACGGGGCGAAAGTCATCTCCCCCAGAAGAAGACATTACCCCAAAAGAAAAATATAAAAAGCAGTTTAAATGTTTGTAAATGCACACGGAACAAAGACCAACATTTTTGGGAGCATGCCGGGGCCCCGACAAAACTAAAATTGAATGTTTGGTTATAATACATATCAAAAAAGCAAAAAACGAGAGAAAGACAAAAATGTACAAAATCTTTATTTAAAAATTAAATTAAAATAGTTAAAAAATGGGTATACACAAAAAACACCAAGTGGTATATAAGTAAAACAAAATCCATTCAGCACTATTGAAAAAAAATTGTAATTTAAGGCTTTAAAAAAAAATATTATGTATCTGCCCTTATAACCAATTGCTCCTAATCTGTTCACTGCCGGGTAACCTAAAAAAACAAGCGACAATAAGCCCCATAATAGAATGGTACTAAAACCGCATAATTAAACACAACTGAACTTAAAAACCGAACAAGTGGTGACTAGGGGTATCACCCATGGCCCCCAAGCGCGTTTCGGTTAAATCGCTTCCCGGGGGGATAACTTACCCAAAAACTGACCACTTTTAAGTAGTACCTGGAATTTACAAAACCTGGGGATTCCCGGCGCAGTGCGTTTGTTTCGAAAGGGAAAGGGGTCATGGGGCCCCCCTTCCGGCAAAACCCCCGCTATACCCTGCGCGAGAGAAAAAGAATCTCCCGGAACATCCGCCAGACATAATGCCGAAGGGGGCACTGGGGGGACATTCCCCCACAAAAAACCCGGCATGGCCCCCAACCTAGAGGAATTCAAGCCCGCGGCTGAGGTAAATATCGTTTTTCTGCAGCCATCCCTTTTTCATATAACACCATACATATCCAACATTTGCTGTGAACAAATCATATTTTTACTATAGGGAATAAAAACAAAAAAAATTCATAACATTAAACTATCGTAACAAAAACCAAATAGTAACAATGTAAATTCAATTTTGACAATAAAAAAAATCTGTATGGTCCGAAACATAAAACTGGTCGCTTCTTTCGAATTTAGTACAGTGGTTTTCCTTCATTTGCCCAGTTTCATGTTTTGGGGTCCAAAAAAACCAAGGCTGAATAGACTCATGAAAGTTTTATAGGAAGCCCAATAATAAATCCAGGATCTAAGTAACTTCAGCGGAGAGAAAAGGAAAATTAAAAAAAACCCAATTAAAAAGGTAGAAATTAATGGGGAGTATTATGGGGAATAATACATCAAATCCAAACCAAATGAGGTAAACCCAATGGACTAAACAAAAATCATCAAAAAAACATGCAAAAATTAAATTTTTTCGTTAAGGGCCCTAGGGAGCATAGTTTTAAAGCCACAATCCATTTCGTTCTTTCTGTTTAAGGATTCTCTCTTTACCACCTCTGATCCCTAGATGTACCAGATCAATGCCCTTCACCTTCAGCAATCCTGATTGGTTATAATGACTAGGGATGAGCGATTATAATTAACAAAGTTGAAATCGGCACGGTTTTTAGGTTACAGAAAAATTTCCCCATCAACGATAATTTAGGGGAGAACTGCGCTAATCTATTACTATCGCGCCATTTTCGGGGGCTTCCTGTATTTTGGCTAGCAAACACTTAGAGCTAGAGCAGGGTGAGTGGGTGTGCAAAAAGTCATGACTGTGATGTGATGGTTGTCATTGACTGGAAAAATACATGTTTTTTTTTTGCTGAACAGCACTTCCTGTTCAGCACCGTGGTCAGTTTCTCTCATTAAGCAGACGTTGCTAGATTTTCCCAATACACTAGTCAAAACGTTTTTTCTTTTTCCACCGACAATATGCTTTTTTGGTGAAATTAAACATAGGTAGATTAGAGAATTTCATTTTTTAGGTAGTTTGGGCCCAGACTTTTTTAAAAAACATCTACCTGTACGGCTGCGGGGGGTGGGGATGGGGGCGGGGAAACACAGACGACGGCAGGCAGGGTTTTTTAAAGGAGAGTGTATATTGCGCAGCCCCGACTGCTTTGAACCTGCATTTAAATGGGTTTTTTTTTCCGTTTTTGGCCAGCACACCTCGCACCCCGAGGTGAAATAGTATCTTTTATTTTTTTGCAGCCAGTTTGTTCAAAGGACCCCCCCTTGTATTCATTTTGGGTACAGAAATTTCTAGTAACTGCTGTTTTATTTTAGGGCAAAACCCACCTTTTATTTCCTACATAATTTAAAAAAAGGGGTTTTTTTTCCCCTTTGGCGCAGGCCATTTTTGTTTCAAAGACCCCCCTTTACTTATATTAATACAGAAATTTGCTAGTAAATTTCAGGAGTATTTTATAGGTTCAAAAAACCCCCCTTTAATTATCCTACATTTTCCCGTTAAATTTTTTTTTTCCCCTTTGACCAGGCCATTTTGTTCAAAGAAACCCCTCTTGTACTTTCATTAAGATACAGAAATTTTTCTTAAAATTTCAAAAGGGGTATTTCATAAAGGGGGCAAAACCCACTTTTTATTATTTTTGGGAAAACAATTTTAAATTTGGTGGTTTTTATTTCTACTTTGGGCCGGGAGGCCCATTTTTGGGTTTAACAAGACCCCCTTTTTTACTTATATTTTCGGATAAAAGAAATTTGCTAGTAATTGCGGGGACATAATCAAACCCACCCTTTTAATTTTCCTCAAAACCCCCTTAATTTAAGGTTTTATTTTTCCTTTGGCAGCGGCCATTTTTTATTCAAAAACCCATCTTGGGACTTTATAAGGGGTACAGAAATTTGCTTTAATTTTAGGTGATTTCAAGTGGCCCAAAACCCACCTTTTTTTATCCCTTTCAAAACCAATTTTAAATTTGGTGTTTTTTCAAATTTGGCCCCAAAGGCCCTTTTTTTTCAAAGACCCATCTTGTACCATATTAAAGGGTACAGAAAATTTTCTAGTAATTTGCAGGTGTAATTTTTATAGGGGCAAAACCCACCTTTTATTATCCCTACCAATTTTTAAAATTTGGTGTTTTTTAATTTGGGCACAGGCTATTTTTTGGGTTTAAAAACCCACTTCGTACTTATATTAGGAAAACAGAAATTTGCTAGTAATTTTTCAATGTGAAAAAAAATTTTTTTGGTTTCAAAAAAAAACCCCCTTTTCTTTTCCGTAAAAACTTTAAAAAACTTTTATTTCCCCCTTTGGGGCCCGGGCCCCTTTTTGGGGTTAAAAAAAAAAACCCCCCTTTTACTTAAATTTGAATACCCAAAAAATTTTGTGGGAACTTGCTGTTTTTATTTCTTTGGGCAAAAACCCCCTTTTCTTATCCTTATAACATTTAAATAGCTGAAATTTCACTTTGTTTCACCCCAGTTTTTTTTTTTTTAAATACCACCCCTTTTTACTTAAATTTGGGAAACAGGGAAATTTTCGTAGTTAATGTTTGGGGTATTTCAAATTGGGGCAAAACCACCGTTTAATTTTCTTTAAACCTTTTAAATAGCTGTTTTGCAAAAGTGGTGGGGAAACCCCAGTTTTTTTTCAAAAAGCCACATTGTTAAAAAGACAAAATTTTATAGAAAAACCCTTTTTAGCAACTGTTTTTCGGTTTTTTCATTCGCAAAAAAACGCAATTTCCCCATCGTGAAAAATCTGGGAAAAAGATTTTAAAAATTTCGCCCGTTTAATCTCAATTTTTTGGGGCAGAAAAAGCGCACTTTTTAATGGGAAATTTTTTTGAAAAAAACAAATTTCCCAGTCCACGGGTTTTCAGTTTTTTGAAACCCTGGGGCTAAAAGGGAAGGGAAAACTGTTGATTTTGGGCTTACCATTTTTCCACCCAAACCCCATTTTCACAGGTATTCGAAAAAACAATTCTGTTTTTTAAAACCTAGTTAGGGTGTTTGGAAATTTGAATTTGGATTTAAGAAAAAGCTTTTGGAAATTTTTGTCTTTTAATAAAGAACCCGTCAAAACCCCAACCAACCCTTCTTTTAAATTTTTTTTCTTTTTGAACAAAGGAGCAAAAAAGCAGGGGTAAGCGACAAAGAGGGGGGTAACATGGGAGGAAAAAGGGATGGAAAGGTTTTTTTCCCTTCCCCTCTGGGGACAACCACGCAAGCCCCAATCGTTCCCTTTTCAGGAACCCTCAGGCCCCGTTTCCTTTGCTCGGGGAAAAGGCCCGTGGAGTCATAACAACATCTTTTCCCCAAAAAGTTCTTTTATGGTTAAAAGTAACCTACTCCACATTTTTAAACCCCCTCGCCTCCCGTCCGCCACAAATTTTTCGTCCCTCACAACGTCAGCATCCATCCCCAAAATAAAGCGAAGGCAGGGCCCCCTGTCAACTCGTGTACCCCCCACTTTGAATTTAATTCCATTTTTTAGAAGAAACCCCTTTTATGACAAAAAGCGGTTGGGGGCCCCAAAGGGGCCCCTTTTTAAAAAATCCAAAAGGGGCCCAAAGGGGAATTTTATTTTTCCTGCTCTGGGCGCCCAGTTACTGAAGCCGGTTTAAACGGCAAAAATCCCCGGGGGGGTCGGCAAAAGCCTTGCAAGGGCCTTTTTGCTTGTATCCTGCAGCTCCAGGAAAGCAGAATGTTTAGGACCCGGGGAAATCACCTGGGGTTGATGATGGAAAGGGGTTTTGAAATTTGCAAAACCAAAGTGGTCCCTTTTTTGCAGAATTTGCTTGCGAAACATTTCATCTCTGGGGCCCAGGAGGAAGAAGAAGGGGGGAATTTCAGTACGGCTCCCCGGCCTCAAAAAGGGAAAGGGGGGGTTTGCACAAAATCTGCTGGGGGAAGATTCCACCCCCACGATCCGGGGGAAACACCGCTCCCGCTTATTCCCCCGGGCGAAACTTTTCCAGGACCCACCAAGCCTGGGCCTTTTTTGAGCAAAGCCCTGTTTTACCCAGCCCATGTCATAAGGGCCCGCCTTTTTCCATAAACGCATAAATAGAGGCCCAAAAATCTTAGGGGTTTAACCACCACCAACATGCTAGCCATATGCAGCAAATACAAAGAGTTGAAATGGAGGCAACACTTGGCCAAAAAAAGGGGCCAAAAAACCCCAACCGGGGCTTCCCAAACCCCTGTCCCCACCCCTGTTTTCCCCCCTCCCCCCCCTCCCCCCCGCCACCCAAACCCAAACGTTCCTCAGCTGCCCCCCTCTCTCAGAGTCTTTAACGGGAAACGCCCCCGCTTAACCTCCACCACGCCCCAGTACAACCAGCGCACCAGAGACCCATGCCCACCCCACTCCCTTTTTTTTTCCCCCATTTTTATGACCTCCCGCTGGGAAAAGCGGCCAGTCCCAGCCCCCACCCTTTTGTCTAAACCCGGGTTTTGGGAGCAATAGAAAAACTTTTAACCCCCAAAACCCTCCCAAAAACCAAAAGCCTGAATTCGGGATTGGGCCCGGGGTTTTGGGCCCGGAAAAAATTTGCCTTTCCGTCGGGTGGACACAGAGGGGTTTTTCCCCCACATTTATGGCCCCTTACATGCCCCCAAAACCAATTTCCGAGCACATTTCTTTTTAAAAAACCCTCCCCCGGCCCTGGGGCCCCCCCAAGTGAAACTTTAAAAAATTTTAAGTGCGTTGTCTGCATCTGTGTTTTTTCCCCCCGAAAAAGGTCCAAAAAACCCCGACCCACCGAAAACCCTTGGGGTAGAAAGGGTGGGCCCCCGGCCCCCCCATATCTCTGGGCAGCTCACTTTGGGTGAGGCTTGGGGGGATGTCTTTTTTGGTTTACGGTTGGGGTCTGAGGCCCCGGCGCACCTGTTCAATAAACCCCAGGGATGGTTGCCAAAGGGGTTTTTTTCCCCCCAAGGTCCTCGGGGCAAACAAAGTGCCCAGAGAAAACCCCCCCGTGTTGAAAATTTAAAATTTTTCCTTTAAAAACCCAACACACACAGGCCAAAGGGGCCCTTGGGACGGGTTTTTTCGAAAGAGACTGAGCGCTGGATTTGGGTGACAAGAAACCCCCTTGGGGCCAGGCAAGGGGTGTGCGAAAACCGGGGGGAAATCCGCTGGCCACCCTTAAAAAATTAGTAGAGGGGAAGCACATCCCCTTTCCTGGCACATGCAAAGAAAACCCTTTTTTGTTTCCCAAAAATTTCCCCAAAGGGGCTAAACCCCCCGGGGCGGGGGCTGCCTGCGAGGAAAAGGGGGTTGAGGGCTGAGCTCAAAACTTCCCCCCAATCGCAAAACCCTGCCTCGTCCCCCGGGGTACGTTGCAGCGTCAGCCGGCCTTATCCCCCTTCAACTTTTCTCATTGTTTGACGTGGTAACACGAAAGAAAATTACCCCCCTCCACATGCTCCAGCGATTTTTGGGAAACAACGGAAAGCCCTTTTCGCAGGTTCCCAAATGACAAAATGACCTGAAAAAGCAGTGGTGCGAACCCCGGGGGGTTTTAGCCACCGTGAAGGGGGGAGGCAGTGAAAGGGGCTTTTGCCCCCAACCTTGCCCCGTTTTGAAAAGTCACCAAAAAGGTTCCTGTGGACCAAAGCCCTTGTCCCGCATGACCGTTTTTGGGTGAAACTTATTTCTGGAACAATCATTGGGCACTCCTGAGACATCATTTCCCCCAAAAATGACGGGAGGAGGGAGACGGAAAACAAATGGGACATTTGGGGCCTTCTCCCCCGTCGAAAACCACAAGGCCCTACAGTTTTTACAATTTTAAAACAGTTAAAATAGGCATTTGGTTTTGGGTCCCGGGCTAGACAAGGCGTGCTTCAGCTCTCAGGTTTTCTTCATCTGAGGCAAGTCAGGGCTTTTGTAAAGCTGTTTGGGCCCGGGGAAAGCAGAGGGGGAGGATGAGGAAAGAGGGTTTTTTCCCTTAACCCCAACGTTTTAAACCGGGTTTCCCTGCCTTGGAAAAAGGGGTTTGGGACGGAAAATTTTTGCCCGGGGGAGGAAGATGAAGGAAGACAGTTTGCTAGTGCCCCTCGAAACCCCAGAGGGTTGGGGAAAAAAAAATAGTGCCTGGATTTCCCATTTCCTCCAACATGATCCTCCATTAAGGCCATCAAAACTGAAAAACATTTTCAGGGTGGGCCCCCCTCCTCGAAACCCCGGTACAAAGGGAAAACTCCCGCACTTTTTGTCCACCCACCCAAATAAAAAGTAAAAGCAGGAAATTTTTGGGCCGTGGGTGAGATTGATTTAACTGGAGACAAACGTTTTCGTCTGCTTCCCGTTTTTTCAAATTGGGCACGGTGGAACAACGCACAACGTGAAAGCCCGTAGAGCCCAAGCCCTGCCGCAGCGGCGGGAGCGCAGCACAGCAGGCATTGTGGCTGAAGCCTAATTTTTGACCTCTGGGGAATCTTTTTTAAAAACCGGCCCCCATCAACGCATGGGAATTGCCGGGCACACAAACAACACACAGAGAAACCCCCGGGGCCCCTTTAAATCATGGGTGCCCCGACTTTTAAATGCGTCTCCAAAAAACCCATTTTTTTGTATGTGTTCCCCGGGCCCCAAAAGACTTTTGGTAACCAAAAGGGACGAATGGGGCCCCACCTTTCTCGCCACGGCCCCTAGAGGTTTTTGTCCTGGGCCCCGCAGCCAGCCCTCAAAATCTGATTTTAAAAACCCTTTAGCACAGCTGGAAAGGGGTCATTACAGACCCAAAAGCATCCGCTCCCCCAAAAGATAATGGGATCGTTTGAAAATTTCATCAAGAAGAAAACAGAGGATCTCTGATATCTTGTGGCCCCCCCAATTTTCCAAGGTCACCGGGTTAGTTTCCCGGGGCCCACTTCACATTCCTTTTTCCAAAAGAAAAAGGGTTTTTTCTTGAAAAAATTTTTTTTTTTAGATATTCCCTTTCTTTTCCGCAATTTTTTTTTCTCAGTTCCCAAAAGTTGATTTTGCTTGGTTTTTTCGGTGAGGATAACCCGGGAAAAGACACCAAGGAAATTTATGAAAAAAAAAAAAGCATTCCATTTACTCACTTTATCATAAAAATTATTTCGGGATTGGGCCCGTGGTTTTGGGTTTCTGTGGGGTACAGCAAAAATCATTGGGCCTTTTGGAACATAAATGTGGCTTCTAAGTGGCTTTTTTTTCCCCAAAATTTTTTTAAAATGGGCTGAGAAACATTTTTTAATAATTTTTTTGGGGATGTTTTCCCGTGAAAAAACAGCTATAATCATGGGCCTTTGGCCCAAAATTTTGGGGTTCTAAGTGGGTCATTTCCCCCCTCAAAAATTTTTAAAAAGGGGGCTAGAAGGGCATTTTTTTTATTTTTGGGGGGAAGTTTGGGTGGGAGATACGCATAATCCTGGTCCTTTTGGGAACAGGAAAAAGTGGCTTTTAATGGGATTTCCTCCCTCCCAAAATTTTTAAAATGGGCCCGAGAAGGGCAAAATTTTTTTAATTTTTTTTGGGGCCCTGCTGCTTTTTAAAAGCCCGCAATACTACAAAGGGCCAAATTAAAAAAAAATGGTTTCTTTTCAAAATTTGTTCTTCCCCAAATTGCAAAGTTTGGGGGGTTCCCCCAAAAGGGGCATGTTTTGAATTTTTTTGGGGGATTTTGCTGTGAAATGCAAACTTTTACAAAAGGTCCTATTGTAAAAAATAAATTTTGGTTTTTTAAAAAGACATTTGTTTTTCACAATTTTTCAAGAGTGGCTCCCAAGGGGCATGTTTTGAATTTTTGGGGGCATGTTGCCTTTTGAAAAGCAGCTAACTACAAAAGGGCAATTCAAAAATTTTTTTGTTTTTAAAAAGACATTTTGGGTTTTTCAAAATTTCAAGAGGCTCAAGGGGGGAAAGGTGCGTCAAAAACAGGAATAGGAAGGACACTGTTAATGGAAAACATATTTTCAAAATGCTTTTTTTTGCAAATCTTTAACAAGGGAAGCAAACCCCTTAAATGAGACCCCCCCCCAAAAAACCCAATTTTAAAACAATTAAAAAAAAAAGAAACAAAACGGGGGGGGTGGGGATTTTCCCTCCTAAAAAGGTGGTTGAAAAAAACTTTCCTTTTTTCCCCTCACTCTTTTAATCTGTGGGTCAGACAGGTTTTTAAAGGGGCATGCCCGTGGCCCCCGGACAGGAAAAAGTCAATTCCATTTTAATTAAAATGATGGTTTTTAAATCAAAACTGCCTTCTGGGACTTTTTAATTTGTGGGTTTATGCAGGTTTAAGGGTTTATGCCTGTGGTACAAGACCAAGGGGAAAATGAAAGGTCTTGACTTTTTTTTCTGGGGACTTTTTATAACCTAATTTTGTTGGCCCAAATGTTAAAAACATATCCCCCCTTTTAAATGTTGTGGATGTTAATTCCACTTCCCCACCCTGTTTTGGAGTGTAAGAAATTTAAGGTTTTGGGTTTTTTCTCCCATAGACTTTAATGGTCATCCGGGGAATAATTATTTTTAAAGAAAATATCGGGTATTTTGGGAAAAGATAATTTATGAAATTTTTTTTGCTTTTTTTAAAAACCCCATGACGATAGTCAAGCCCAATCGCTCCCTCACTAAAAAATGACCATTTATAGTTTGGAAAAGGGAAAAAGGGAAAAAACCGGGGGAAAACCAAAAAACAAACCCTTTCCCCAAATTTTGAAATGGGGGTGGGAGCACAAATTTTTTGGTTTTTGCCGCAGGAGGGACAAGGGCAAATTCCTAAATAGATAGCAACAAGAGGGAAATAAGATTATGTTGGGAATAAATGAACAACAAACTCAAACATCAGAAAGGATGTTGTAACGATCCCCGCGGCAACAACCCTCCCATATGGGGATTGGAGATCCACAAACCCGGGGGCGGGGTCTAAGGGGGGCCCCCCGGGCCCTTTAAACCCGGGGCCCCCGCAAAGCAGGACGGACTTTTCGCGGGGAAAACCCCCAAAAGGGCGCTACCTCTGAAAGGGCTACCTGCGGGACACCCCAAAGGGCAGGACAGGAACCCCAGGGACAGGGGGGGTGGGGAGACCCGGTACAAACCGGAAAAAAAAAATGCAGAGCAGGGTTTTAGTAGGAATAAACTTACATTTCACAGGAAAGAGCAGTATACAGAAAAGGGTGCTACATCAGGATATAGCAGTTACTGGGCAGGTGCCCCGGCAAAGGGCAACCCCGGGGCAGTTTCAGCGACAGCAGGGCAAACAACAGATGGGCAGGAAACTCGGTGGGCTGCAGGAACTGGAACCAGATCACAGGGGTTAAGTTTCCCCAAACAGCAGATCTGAAATGCTGGCAGGAACTCAGATGGGAAAACCCCTCACATGAGGGACAACACCCAAAAATCACAATGAACTGATCCAGAGTAAAGGACAAGAACTTCTTCTTATAGCCAGGGGTTACAGGTCAAGAGGAAGGAGATCAGGACAGAGGACCTATAAAGGGCAGGAAGCTGCTGCGTGCGCGTCCTAGGAGGCGCAGGGCACGTACAGGGCCCCAGGAAGCAAGAGCAACAGGAAAGGCAAGTAAACAGCAGAACACAGGCTGCCAGGACCCCTGCATAGGGGGCCCCAGCAGTGACAAGGCATGCACAGACAGGCTGACGGTCCAAGGCAGGGACCGCGGCATGAACTGTGACAGATGTTACGACTTGGGTGGAAATGGGTCTCCCAAATGGACAATGACCCGAAACTGGTTACAAAGTGGCTTAAGGATAACAAAGTCAGTGTTTTAGAGTGGCCGTCTCAAAGCCCTGATCTCAATCCTATTGAAAATTTATGGGCAAAGCTGAAATAGCAAGTGCGAGCAAGGTGACATACAAACATGGCTCAGTTACACCAGTTCTGTCTGAAGAAATGTGCCAAAATTCCTACCATCTATTGTGAGAAGCTTGTGCAAGGATATCCAAATCGTTTGACCGAAGTCATACATTTTAACGGCAATGCTACCAAATACTAATGAAATATATGCAAACTTTTGACTTTTGCAGAAAGTAATAAAAATGCCTGAAAATTTTTCTCCGTCTCATTTTCTGGCATTTGACAAATATAAATAATTTTATTAATCCTAATTGACATAAAATAATAATAATAATCTTTATTTATATAGCGCCAACATATTCCGCAGCACTTTACAATTTGGAGGGTAAACGTACAGACATTACACATTAAAAGTACTTACAGATGAGACACAAGGTGTGAGGGCCCTGCTCGTGAGAGCTTACAATCTATTAGGGTGTATGGGTGAAACAAACAGTGAGAAGTGCCAAGTTTACAATGGTCCAGCCATGTTTCATAAATAGGGGGTGGTTTACATGAAAAATGGATGAACCTCCCACCCATGGGTAAGGTTTATTTTGATTTCATGTCAAGTGGCGAGAAAAACATGGCTATCTGTCTTTTTATATACTATATGTAACTTCTGGTTTCAATTGTAGGAATTATTGGAAAAGCATTTCTGCTTCTTTGGATACATGAAAACTTGAGGTTCTTAGTGTACATTTTGATCAAAACTGTTTAAGCCCTCCTGCCAATGTCAAGGCAACCTCAATAGAGATGGGAAACTACTCTATATGTTACCTCTCTTGGTGCCTGTTCAGACCTCCATATATCAGGGAGAGAAGATTCCAGCTACAAGCTACTCTGCATTGATTTGAAAACTTGTGCATATGGGAATAATTCCTATGTTCTCTTTGACTGTTTTTTAGTGCTAGTAGAGTGCTACTGATATTGGATCGTGTTTGTATATTACCGCCACACTAGCATGCACCTATGTTCTTTTTAAAAAAAAATGTTTTTGGTTGTGCAGACCAAACATTGCTTTGTAGTCTGCTATTTTTACATTCTCTATAGCGACCTTTGGTTGGGACAACAGGCAAGAAGCCTTCAGAGAGTCCCTATCCTTTGAATGTCTCAACAGGTTTACATGATATATTTCCTAATATATCATGTAAATTTCCTAAAGTCTCTGCCACTTCACCAAGAATTGGCTCTTCACCGTGGGTACTTAAACCAAAATCCAGTCCCCAGGATCAAACTACTTCAAGTGAACTTTACACTTTAGTTTGCACCTCTTGTGTCTGAAGGAAATGCTCCTTGACAATATGGCATACCTAAACTTTCCGGTCCTGTAATTGGGCTACATGCTCAGTGACACTTTTGTGAGATATGACTTCACTCTCCCAAGTCTCTTTTGCTATATCTAAAAGGCATTGGGGGTGTCTGCTGTATAGCAATTCAAACGATGAATACCCTGTCGTTGCTTGGGGCACCTTCCTGATAGAAAATAGTAGGTAAGGTAACAGGTAATCCAAGTCCCGGCCGTCTTTCTCCACTACCTTTTTTAACATGGCCTTTAAGGACTTGTTAAAACGTTTCACAAGGCCATCTGTTTGTGGGTGATAAACGGAGGTGCGCAGTTGGGCAATCTTCAATACCTTACAAAATGTCTGCATTACCGCTGACATAAGTAGAGTCCCTTGGTCTATCAGGATCTCCTTAGGCAGCCCCGTTCGGGAAAATATGTGCCATAATTCCCTAGTGATAACTTTAGTGGAGGCCTTCCAAAACTGGCAATAATCCCTTATTTCCTGGTAGCACCCTGGCCAGTAAAATTGGGGTAGAAATCTCTCTGCCATCTTATCCGCCCCCAAGTGTTCCCCCAACACATGGACATGGGCCAGGTCCATCACCATATGTCTATAGGGTTTGGGAACCAGAAATGGGGACGAAATTCCACAATTTTGGTCAGGGAACAGACATCCGGCTGCAGCCATTTCTGGAAGAGGTAAAACATATGGGAACTCGGAGGCTTGTTTCTACTGTAACCCCAATGGTGCACTATCTGGGCCTGGACTTCAACTGTTATGCCCAGATGTTCCAGGTTCTCAGTTTTTAAATTGGCTCATTCCCTAGGTCCTGCAGAGACAAGTCATAGTAAATCTTCTGGGTGTCGCCTGTGAGAAATGGAGCCAAGACCTCGGCCCATTGTTCTGTTAGTAGTCTCTCACATTCAGCAACCCACTCAAAGATGGTAAGGAAAGCTTTCACATTGTCTTTAGGGCTTATCTTCTGCAGGGCCTCTCTCAATATTCTCCTGGCTAGATGAAGCTGGAGTCTCCCTGACTAAGATAGCATCAGCCATTATGGCCATCTGCCTGATGAAGAGCTGGTTGGTCTCCTGATGTGTTCATACGGACTCAGAGTGGGCTTACTGCTGTTGGGTACTGGCCTGCATGAGGTGCTTTACCAGGTACTCCATTTTAACAGCCTGGTCTTTTAGGTTAGCAGCAGCCTTAAAGGGGTTGTATCATTTCATTAAATGGTCTTCAGAATAAGGGAACAGTGAAAACAAACAACTTTGCAATTGGATGTCATTAACAAAGCTGTCTTGTTTTCACAGTGTCACTTATCTTCTGTTTCTGTAAACACAGTTCCCCAGTGCCAGTCGGATTCCTCCTCCTGTCCTGTCATTGGCTGACGGCTACTAATTTACATGCATTTACATTCTGTCTGGCCCCAGGTCAGATTCATGAGAGTGAGCATTCCTGTGTCTCTCACTTAGAGTAAGGGACCAGCAGGAATTTCAATCTGTATTGCCAGAAGAAACACAATAACACTGCAGGGCTTCTACAATCAGAAAACAGCAGAAATGTGCCGCAGTCCCTGCTTCTCGCACTCAGATTACGGGGCCGCAGCAATTTCACTCAGCACACCCAGCAGAAACACACTGCAGCTGATTCTACAATCAGAAAACAGCAAAATTGTGCCATGGTGCCTAAATCTCCTGCATAGAAGGGAGATCTGTGCCGTTCATAGAAGACTGGATTCAACTGTAACAAACCTCCAGCTGAGAGAAGAGATCATAGAAGACTGAATTCATAGAAGACTGTCTAGATTGAATGCAGGTATTTGGTATTTAAGCAGCTCTTACAAAATAAGACTCCATAGGGAGAGGAACAGTGAGATGTAGACTCAGACAGAGGGGGGGGGGGGACAGGACTCGGGAGCGACCATGAACAGTGAAGGGGGGGATGATGTCATCACCCTTCAGTTATGAAACACCCAGCCGGGAGGGGAGGATTGGAGGGCCTCCCAAATAGAAACTACTTTGAAACACACGAACTGAAGAAGCAATAAATCACCTTTAACCAACGACATACAGCTTTTATAGCGGGGCTATGCCAGCAACCTCCACTAATTGTAGGGAACAGTCCCAAATAGCAGTTTCTGGCTCTGGTTAGGCACAACCGAGCGGCCAACAGATGGCAATCTCGCCCATTGGAGATGTAATGTAGTCCTGGTCTGGTGATAGTGCCAGCCTTCCAGGCTCTGGCAAAACACACTTCACCTCACAACTAAGCCCAGCAGTACACTACAGACTGGGGTTTGTAACCACACCCCGCTGATTCTCCAGGCTTACATAGGCCATATACAGTGAAGGAAATAATTATTTGATCCCTTGCTGATTGTGTAAGTTTGCCCACTGACAAAGACATCAACAGTCGATAATTTTAAGGGTAGGTTAATTTTAACATTGAAATATAGAATATATAAAAAGGATTGGCGCATAGCTAATTTGGTGCCGATATTCAAAAAGGGGTCAAATAGTGCTCCTGGAAATTATAGGCCTGTAAGTTTAACCTATGTTGTGGGTAAAATGTTTGAAGGTTTTCTAAGAGATGCTATCCTGGATTATCTCACTGAAAATAAATGTGTAACGCCGTTCCATCATGCGTTTATGAAGGATCGGTCCTGTCAAACTAATCTCATAAGCTTCTATGAGGAAGTTAGTTCTAGACTGGATCGGGGTGAGACATTGGATGTCATATATTTAGATTTTTCTAAAGCATTTGATACTGTACCACATCAAAGTTTGGTAAGTAAAATGAGAATGCTTGGACTGGGGTAAAATGTGTGCAAGTGGGTAAGCAACTGGCTCAGCGATAGAAAATAAACGGTAGTAATTAACGGTACATACTCAGCCTCGAAGACTCGATCCTTGTTACTGGAGGGGTACCACAGGGCTCAGTATTGCGCCCTATCCCCATTAATATTTTCATTAATGATCTTACACATTGCACAGTAGAATATCAATCTTTGCAGACGATACTAAGCTCTATAAAGTAATCGACACAATAGAGGATAATCTGTTTTTACAAAGGGATCTGGATAGGTTGGAAGCCTGGGCAGAGCAGTGGCAGATGAGGTTTAACACAGATAAATGCAAGGTTATGCACATGGGGAGGAAAAATCAATTTCATGATTACATGTTAAATGGGAAAAACGCTGGGTAAAAGTGACATGGAGAAGGATTTGGGGATCCTGGTGGACAGTAAACTTAACTGTAGCAGCCAGTGTCAGGCAACAGCAGCCAAGGCAAATAGGATAATGGGTTGTATTAAAAGGGGCATAGATGCACAGGATGGGACCAATGTTCTCCCCTTATACAAGTCACTGGTTAGACCACACTTGGAATATTGTGTACAGTTTTGGGCACCAGTGCACAGGAAAGACATTGTGGAGCTTGAACAGGTACAAAGGCGAGCAACAAAAATAATAAAAGGGCTGGGTGGACTGCAATACCTAGAAAGATGAGCAAGATTAGGATTATTTAGTTTAGAGGAAAGACAGCTTTGGGGGGACAAGATAAATATGTTTAACTATATTAAGAGTCAACATTGAGATCTAAAGATCTATTAATACCCAGGACTGTATCAAGAACAAGGGGGCATCCTTTATGTCTTGAGGAAAGAAAGTTTCTGCATAAACATAGAAAGGGATTATTTACTGTTAGGGCAGTAAGACTGTGGAACTCTCTGCCAGAGGAACTTGTCATGGTAAAATCAATAGCAGAGTTCAAAAAGGGTCTAGAGACATTTCTGAAGCGTAATACTACAACAAATTATAGTGACTAGGATTCTGGAGAGGGGTCGTGATCCATGGATTTATTCTGATTGCCAGATTGGAGTCGGGAAGGAATTTTTTCCCTAAAATGAGGACAATTGGCTTTTACCTCATGGGGGTTTTTGCCTTCCTCTCGAAAAACACTTTAGCAAAATAGGCTGAACTGGATGGACGTCTTGTCTTTTCTCGACCGTACATACTATGTAACTATGTACACATGCCTCTTGCTTTCTGCACTTATTCTTTGCTTTTCTCCCTGAAAATTCTATTCTTAGTGGCCCACTATGCCTAGGGGCTTACTGGTGGTTTCCCCTGTTCCCCTGTGGGCCAGTCCAAATGAAAGGGGAAAATGTCTTTTTTGGGGCCTAACAAATAGGGAAAATATGAAAATAAAATCCAGAAAATCAAATTGTTAAATTTTAATAAAGTTTTGCATTTTGCGTGAGAATAGTATTTGACCCCTCTGGCAAACAAGATTTAAATATTGGTAGAAAACCTTGTTGGAAAGCACGAGTAAATTTTTTTGTAGTTGATGATGAGGTTTGCCAATGTAGGGGGAAATTTTTTGGTTGTACCTCTTTGCGATCTCCTAAATCATTAAGTTTTGAGGCGTTATTGGCAATTGGAGTTTAAAACCCCCCATGAGTGTGGGGAGCGATTCATTGGCTTCGACATCGGGCATAGTCGATAGTCGGCCACCTCGATAGGTTTTTCGTAGTGAGCAGTCGTTAGAGCGATGCCATTAAAGTTATGGGAGAGAACAAACACCTTTCATTCTTACCCCCAAAACGGGGGTGGGAAGTAAAAATTAACCCCACAACGTAAAAGGATACGTGTACATTTGGCAACACACTTGGTTATAAAGCCAAGAAAAAAAAAAAAACCCCATTCATTCCCCTGTCTTGTACCACAGCATGCCCTTAAACCTGCATCACCCACAAATTAAAAAGTGCCAGAAAGGCGTATGATTTAACCACATCTTTCTAAAAACTGCACATTAAATACCCCTGTCCTGGAAGCAGCTGAGCCCCAAAACCTGCATGACCCCCGAAAAAGTCCCCGGAAAAAGGGGTCTTTAACCCACCTTTTTATTTTTTTACTGGACTTTGATTACCTGTCGGGCCACAGCATGAGCCCCAAACATGCATGACCCCAAATTTAAAAGTGCGGAAAAAAGGATCTTTAAACCACCATTTTAGTTTCATGGACATTGATTCCTGTCCGGGGCCACGCATGACCCCCAAAAACCGCGACCCCACTTTAAAAAAGTGCCAAAAAAAGGAGTCTTTCAACCCATTTTATTTTCATGGACTTTGGGGCTATTTTTGGGCCAAGCATGACCCCCAAAAACTGCATAACCCCCAGATTTAAAAAAGTCCCGGAAAAAGGAGTCTTTCAACCCCCTTTTTTAGTTTATGGACATTGATATACCTTTTTCTTGGGCCACGGCTGAGCCCCAAACCCCTGCAAAACCCCCCAGATTTAAAAAGTCCCGGAAAAAGGAGCTTTCAACCACCATTTTATTTTTCATGGCTTGACTATACTGCCCTGGGCCCAGCATGACCGGGCCGGATTTACAGGGGGTGCAGTGAGGGGCCCAGGTGGGTCCGTCATCTATTAACACGCAGGTTAAAAGCCCTGATGACGGGAAACGAAAACTGTCGTGCTGAGCAGAGTGGGAAAGCGGAAGGTGAGAATCCACCCTTTCCCTCAGTAAAAGTAATTTGGGTAGCGCTTGCCCCCCCGTTGGGTGGACCAATTGAGCTTATTTGGAAAATATGTTTGGTTACGTCCTGTTAAACCCAGGCCCCCTTTTTTGGGCCTTTATTTTTCTCTTTTACTCAACGTGTGAGGAAATGGTCCTGTACTTTGTTCTCTGTCCGTGCCCATACTCCATGCCCTTTGGGAAAAACCCTTTTGGTCAATTTTTCCCGTCCCTCCTTGTACAATTCAGGGAAATTTTTTTAAGCTATTTTGTACATGAAAGTTTTTTAGTATTTTAATTCTAGAAACATTTTTTAAAAATCGGTGGAACCCCACCATGTCTTTGTTTCTTTTTTTTAAATTTATTTAAATGGGTTGTTCAATAAAGGGATTGATGCTATTTTAAAAGATCTTGCAAAAAAAAGTCATTTTGCAAAATGTGTCCTTAACGTGCCCACCTTCCTGTTTTGACAGCCCCTCACCCTTGAGCCACTCTTGACCATTGGAAGAACAAATGTCTTTAGAAACAAATTTTTTGTGGACCTGTGTTTCCCCCATTTAAAAGCAGTATGACCCAAAAAAAATTAAAAATTGACTTTCCCCATGTTAAAAATTGTGAAGGAGAAATGCCCCATAGAACCCCAATTTTGTTCCAAAGGCCCATGATTATTGCTGATCTCCAGCAACAGGGACCCCAAAAAATTAAAAATATGAGTTCAGCCACTGTTAAAATTGTGAGGAAACATGCCCCCAAAACCTTTGCAATGTGAAAAATTCTAAAGATAAAGTGAGTAATGGTTTGGTTTTGTCATAAAAACCTTGGTGTCTTGCTCCACAGCAAAACCAGCAAAATAAACTGTTGGGAATTGAGAATAAAAAATGCGAAAGAAATGATCTTTTTAAAAAAAAGTTTTAAAAGGGGACCGTTTCTGTTTGGAGGGGAAATTTTGAAGTAGCCCAGAATAATCGGTGACCTGGGCATTGGGCCAAAAACATTCAGGATCCATGCCTGATTCATCTGATGAAAGCAAACGATCCACATTATCTGTGGAAAACCCGGGTGCGTTTTCTGTAATGATCCTCCGGGCTGTGTGAAGTCCCCCCTCAGTTGGCTGGCTGCTGGGCAGGACAACACCTCTATGGCGTGGGGCCAGCTCGGGCCATTGTCCATTTTGGTCCCCAAAAAAAGTTATTGGGCCCGGAAACACAAAAAAAAACATGGGTGTTGAGGCAGTAGTCGTGCACCTGATAAAAGTGGTCTCGGGGTTTTGTTTTTCTGTGGCCTGCATTGCATGCTTTGGTGAGGTGGTAAATAAAAATTGCCAGAGGTCACCCATTAGGCTTTGCCACCTTGCCTGTGCTGCCGCGCTGCCGCTACGGTATTTGGGGCCTTACTGCTGCACGCACTGGCTTGTTCCACCGTGACTTTTGAAGACGTGAAGCAGACGCAAAGATTTTCCCGTTGATCATCAGCACGGTCTCCATTTCTGATTTATCTTTTTGGGGGTGGAAAGGAAAAATGCCGAGTTTTGTTTTGTCCGGGGATCCAGGGGGGGTGGCCACCCGTAACTTTTGTTCATTTTGATGGCCTTAATGCGAGGATCTTTTGGAGGAAATGGAGATCCAAGCATCTTTGTGAGAGTGGAGCTTTGATTTCCCAACCCTCTGGGTTGAGGGGCATAGAAAACTATTTCCTCATCTGCCAAAAATTCACGCCAACCTCTTTCCCAAGGCGGGGACGTCGGGGGTTGGGAATACCCCTCCTCCTCCTCCTCTCCTCCGTTCCTCGGCCAGCTTAACACAGCCTGACTTGCTCAGATGATGACCCTGAGAGCTGAGGTGCTGCCTTGCATAGCTTGGACCTGAAAACCCCGCCTAAAGAAGCCCATAAATTGGAAATGTTGGGCCCCGTGGATTTGACGGAGAGAAAGGTCGTGTTGCACTGGTCCGTCTCCTCTCCCTGCTGGCGGGACCTTATGTTTCAGAGTTCCAAAGATCGTTCCAGAACTAAAATACCCCAATGGTTGCTGACAAGGGCATGTCAGCATGACCTTTTGGGGGTTCTTCAAAATGGGGGAAAAGGGTGGTGCAGGCTCTTTCCCTGCCCCCACTTCGGTGGTCAACACCCCGAGGTCCGCACCCCTGCTTGTCGGCCCCTGTTCTTTGTACTGCGTAATGGCATTGCGTGCTCCACAATCGCTGGGCATGTGGAGGGGGGAATTCCGCGTTGCACTTTAACAATGAGACGGTTGACGGGGAGGGGCCCGGGTGACGCTGCAACGCAGCCCCGGGGGAAAAGGGGTGCGAACGGGGAAAATGCGAAATAGACCTCAAACCTTCTTCAGAGGCGTCAGACCGGGTAGCCCCTTTTAGAAATTTCTGGACGACAAGTTTCATGACATGTGCCAGGCAAAGGGGTGTCCCGCCTACCGATCTTTAGGGGGGGCGCAGATTTCGCCCTTATGCACCCACCTTGCTGGCACAAGGTTCTTTTCACCCAGCCAGCGCTCGGTTTTCGTTGCGGGAGCCGTCCCCAGCTCCTGACCGTGTGTGGACGGTTCCAAGGCAGATTTTAAATTTTAAAAACTGCTGGGTCTCTGGGCCCGTGATGCCCCGAGGCCTTGGGGGAAAGGCCCGCACATCCTGCGGTTTTGAAAAGTGTGCGCCGGCGAGAGCCCCTACCCCAGGAATCCCCCCAGCTCACCCGTAGCGTCACAGAGTTTGGGCCTTGGCCTGCTTACTGCCCTTGTCGGTGGTGGGTGGACTTTTCGGCACAGATGCAGAAACGCGCTTGAAATTTTAGTTTAAGTGGCTGGAAAAGGGCAGGAAAAGGGTTTTCTGGGAAAAATGCCTGTCGGCATCTGGTTTTGGGGGGAGGGGGGGGCCATGACGTGGCGGAACCCTTGTGTCCACCGACGGAAAGGCAACATTTCCCGGCCAAAAGCCGGAATGCCGCATTAAGGCTTTTGGTTTGGGATGGTTTGGGTTTTAAAGTGTTTCTTCTGCTCCCAAACCTGGAAGACAGAAGGTGGCTGCTAGATGGCCGCTGTACGGCGGCAGGTCGTTTAAATGGCGGGGAAGGAGGGGGGGTAGGATGGGTTCGGTGGTGCTGGTGGTTCGGGCGCGGTGGAGGTGAAGCGGGGTGATCCCTGACATGATCTGAGAGCTGGGCGCTGAGGAAAAAGCTGGGGTGGCGGAAAAAGGGAGGGGGGAGGGACAGAGGGGGGTTTTTGACAGTGGGTTTGGGGGCCCCGGGGTCGGTCTGGCCATTTTTTGGCCAAAATGTTCCTTCCATTTCACTCATGCATTCGCTGCTTTGAAAATAAAATGTTGGTGGTGGTTAACCCCTTTTAAAGGTTTTTGCCTTATTTGCGTTTTACGGCAAAGGCGGCATTTGACATCGCGGGTGAATAGAGGCTTGCTCAAAAAAGGCCCAGGCTTGAGAGGTCCTGGACCTTTTTGCGGTGATAAAAGGGGGAGCGGGGTTTGCGTTTAACCCCTGGGTGGCGGAATATATCAGCGGGGGCTTCTGCGACCGCCCTCTCCTTTTTTTGGAGGCCCGTTTGAACACCCCCTCGTTTCCTCCTCGTCCCTGATGAAGCGCTCGCAAACAAAATTTTGCGGAAAAAAAGACCCGGATGGATCGCAATATCGTCATATCATTCAAACGGTGTGGTCGTCCCGACTTTTTGCATCCAGAAGCTGCGGGTTCAAGCAAGGGGCAGAAAAGGTTGCGACCGCCCGGGGTTTTTTCCCATTTAGGCTTCCTTCACCTCCCTGTTTGGGATCATAACTGGGCGTCAGGAGACTAAAAACATCCTCTTGTCTTTTAAAAAGCCTTTTGACCCCAAAACCCCATTTTGATCAAAGAGGGCTTCAGGGCAATGGATTTCCCCAGTGGTGGGTACACAATTTTTACATTTGGGCTGCTTTATGTTTGGGGGAGTGTGATGTGATGGGCAAATTTTGTGGCGTGACTGCGAGGGAAGAGGAGGTAAGCTGCTAGATGAGGTTCATTTTAAACCCCTGAAGGCAGATTTGGGGACGTTTTTCGTTGCTTTGATTCCGGGCCTGCCCCCGATGACAGGCCTGCGGTCCTGAACTGACGTCCCTGGCATGGTGTTGTCGCCAGCAATGAGGGGGGCCCCCTTCTCCTACCTCTTCCCCCCTGTGCTAACCCCTTTTTTGCCGCTTACCCCCTGCTTTTTGCTCCCTGTTCGAAATATAAAAAAAATTTTTTTAGAAGGTATGGAATAGTTTTTGGAAAGTCTCTTTTAAAAGGGCAAAAAACCGTTTTCTAAAACCCCTTTAAACAAAACAAAAATTTTGGGTTCAAAAATTAATGCAAGGTGTCTATCAACAAATCTGGAAGGGAAAATAAAAAAAAAGTAATTTTTATGTTTTGGAAAAAACACGGTATTTTTTGCCCATTAATTCACCTGTGGTGATTAGAATTGCTGTTTTAAGATTTACGTGGAGCTGGTCAATTTAAAAAATGGGTGCGCAAAAGTCAAAAAACACGTATTGTTAAGTTTTCGTTTGTTACCCCGGTATTTTTTTGGGAACAAAAAAACCTGTTGACTCAAGGTTGCTGGATTGTAATTTAACTGCAAGGTGGATATATCAACACAGTTTGGGTTGGTAAAATTGAAAATGATCACCTATCGAAATGTATATGATAATAAAAAATGGAGTTTTGCACCTAAAAAAGAGACCCGGTTACTAGAAATGTGGTACCAATTAGTTCAGGTGCCCAAATCGGAAAAATTTCAATAGCAACTGTTTAATTTAAAAGATATTGCAGTGCAATGTTACACTAAGTTTGGTGAACTTTATCCAGTGTTTTTAAGTAGAGTTGTCGTGTTCGCCCGCGCCCCCCCCCCCCCCCCCGCTTTCCCCCCGACTTTACAGCGGTGGATGCTGCTTTAAATTCTCTAGCTAACTACATAAAATCTTCAAATCTCTAATCTAACTAAATTGGAAGGATCACAGCTAATAGTAGAGGTTTCTCTGTGAAGAAATAGACTAATTTCGCTGAGCTGTTGGCCACAGGCAAAGCGCACGTCCTATTCCTAGTAGGCGCTGAGAGACACTAAGGCGTGAACAGGAAATGCTGTTCTATGTAATACGAGGTCATGTGATTTTTCCAGCCAATCGCAACCATACACATCCAGTCATGACGTCGCAACACATCTCACCTTCTCTATTCTGTAATCTGATTTGCTGCCCGCCAAAATTACAGGAAGGCCGGAAAATGGCGCGATCTTAATAGATGATGCACAGATTTTAACCTTAATTATCGCCATGATCTGAAAATTTCGATCACCATAAAACCTTGCCGATTTCAACTTTGTCGATAAAAATCACTCAACACTATCCATGAGTTTTCTATGTGATTAAGGTCTGGAGACTGGCTAGGCCACTCCATGACACTAATATGCTTCTTTTTGAGCCAAATCCTTTGTTGCCTTTGGGTGGGATGTTTTGGGTCATTGTCTTGCTGGAACACCCAGCCATGACCCATTTTTAATGCCCTGGTGGAGGGAAGGAGGTTGTCACTCAGTATATTACTGTACAGGGCTACATCTATTCTCCGATTGATGTGGTGAAGTAGTCCTGTGCCCTTAGCAGAGAAACACCCCAAAACATAATATTTCTACCTCCATGCTTGACAGTGGGGATGGTGTTCTTTGAGTAATAGGCAGCATTTCTCTTCCGCCAAACACGGCAAGTTGAGTTTATGCCAAAGAGCCTGTGCTTTTTAATGCAGGGAATTGGCTGGAAACCACACCAAACCTTACTCTGAAATCGGTTTCTGTACAACTGTTTCTTATGGTTTACCAAGATCCACTGTATACACCAAGCTAATTCCCTTATGCCTTGCCAGACTGTCAGCACAGTACAGTTTATGTTCTGGTTGCGGACAATTCCTGTATTCTCTAGACTCTGCCATACTTCAGCTCTGCTGTTTACACTACAGCCAAGCTCCGTTATCCATGTTCCAGTATTTGTACTCCAGCTCAGCTCTAGTGACAATGTTCCAGTCCTTCTGCAGTGTCTTCTTACCTGTCCTGCTTCATTGCCAATGTTCCTTACATTCATGCTCTCCATCTGCAATGCCATCCCTGCTGCATCTGGTGGCAATTAGAGGTCATTCTCATTCTTCCAAGTTCCAGTCTGGTCAGTGACTACTGTAACTGTTTTTTGCCTTAAACATCAACATCATATCCAAAAAAAATTAAGTGTGTTTCAATCTGATTTCTGTATACCTTATCAAAATAACATAGTGTTTGAATTATAACATGCTGTTACTGTGAAAAATAGCTTTAAAATTACTTACAACTTATAACTCACAACAATTGGCAGAGAATTCCCTATTTAGGGCAATACAAAGCTAAAATTGGAATGATTATTCACCATTATTAGAACGATATTGTAGCAGAGTTTCTTTACATGCAAGTGGCTTAAGATTCAGAATCCAAGCACTTGTCTGATCACAGTTAAATCACTGGCTCTATGGTTACCATTGACAGATTTTTATTTTTTTTTGCATGATAGCACAGCCATAGATATTTCATAGCCTATTAGGTGGGCCTGAAAATAAATTAAGAAAAGGACATTAGTTCCGCTTGCTTATCTTCTAACCTTCTAAATTCTGGATTAAAAAGATCAGAGGAGGATTTGGCTGAGAGAAGAATGAGCTTTCTGCCAACTGCACACTGTTCCAACTCTCATGATCAAATGGGCTTCTGCAGCAGAAAAAGAAATGGATTTTATGAATTTATACTTCTAAGTGTGTTTCTTGTCTTCTGCAGTATTAGCCATTCAAATGTAAAATGAAAGAGGACACAGGCGGAGAATACATGAAGTGTGGGTATTAACTGCTGTTGGAAATTCTAAGCTGCTTTAGCAAATATAAGGAACTCTATATGGGAAGGTTTTCATTAAAATGGATTTTTAAGCTAACAGGATATACACCAGTCTGCCATAATATTTAAAACGCTGACAGGTGAAGAAAATTACATTGATCATCTTTTGACAATGGCAACTGTTAAGGGATGGGATATATGATGTAGCAAGTAAAAAGTCAGTCCTTGAAGTTGGTGTAATGAAAACAGGAAAAATTAGCAAGTGTAAGGATCTGTGCAACTCTGACAAGGACCATTGTAATGGATAGAAGTCTAGGTTACAGCAGCAACAGAATGGCAGTTGGGTGTTCTCAGAACAAGAAGAATAGTATTGTACCTACCAAAAGTGGTCCAAGAAAGGAAAAAACAGTCCAACAGCTAGAAGATCATGAGCATCCAAGGCTCATTGATGTATATGGGGAAAGAAGATAGAATCCCGCAGAAGAGATGCTACACAAGTTAACGCTGACTATTACAAAAAGCATCAGAACATACAGTACATTGCACTTTGCTGGTATGGAGTCATATACCCTCACAACTGTTTTAGTACTTATGGTGACCACTATCTCTTTTTTAAAGTGCTTAGAATAAGCACATGAGCTTCACATCTGGGCCATAGAACACTGCAAGAATGTGTACCGGTCCATAACCATATTACCATATAACAGTACACTCTTTTAGCAGGATAATGTAATCTACCACGTTTGTTCATGAATGGGTTTGAGCAACATGACAGAGTTCAATGTAGCCTCCAAATACCATAGACCACAATGAGGTCGTGGGATTTACAGGATCTTCTAACATTTTGGTGCAATACACCACAGGACATTTTGTGGACTCCATGGGAGACATGTATGATCGGAAATTGCGCCTGATTTCTGGCGTATACTGCGCCTCACCATGCCGACTCCACTGTCGGACGCAGGGATGCGCTGTTAGGCACAACCTTCGCCACTTTCGTATGCGCCTAACATAAAAAGGCGTGCAGTGGGGCGGGACCAATGGGAAATCCGGACGTATTTACATATTTAAATGCGTTCGTAAATACGTCCGGATTTCCCATGGTAGCAATTCTAAGCTAATTTTTCATTATTTTAGGCTGAGTTGGTTGATTATTTGCGGATGAAAAAAACGTCCGTAAATACGCCCAGGAACTAAGCACTGGGAACTAGAAAGCCTGCCTGGAGGACCACAGGTCCCAGCAAGTCCTGTGCTGTGCTGGCTCTTGCTGTAAATATTAAATAGAATAAAAGGTGAAAGAAGAAAAAATACATCTTAATTTTTTATTAAAAAAAAAATTAACATCAGTACAACATCAGCATTTGCTTATTTAATGTAACATTAGTTTAATTCTCTCCCTTTTTTAAAGACCTTATAAAGATCTTATATATTTGCTTTCATTTTAAATGATCAACTCTTTCTATACATTGAAAACGATTTTATTCAACTTTGATATTTATCTTTATTCATTCATTAATTTTAAAGACAACTCTTTTTGCTATTCACTAACATGCTTAATGATTTTTCCCTGATTTCCAGCCTGTTTAGAAACTTAATACATGTTAGGGCGGTCCAACTCAACCGTTACCATGTATGAGCACACTTCGGGCGCCGACATGAATCAGGCGCAGTTTTCACGGAAAAAAACGTGAAAACGGGCGCCCCGACGCACCGATGATCATACATGTCTCTCCATGTCTTGATAGCACATAATGGTCTTAAACAATGTTAGGCAGTTGGTTATATTTTTATGGCAGATGCATGTTTTTAAAACACCCATATCTTATTTTAAAAAGTCTTTGAACAGTTTTGAATCTAGAAGTTTAAAACGTCACATTTTAACCGTACACAAAAATTTGTTACTTTTAAAACGGCAATGTCAGAGGTAGGGGTTTCCAGGGGAAATTGCCATTTAAAAAGGCACGCGAAATTTGACGGGGTCACAAAAGGCAAGGGCCAAGATGCGCCATGAAAATGGACTTTTTTCGTTTTACCCGGGTGGGCAACAGGAACCCCCCGGCCGGAGTGACCAGGGCCCCGGGGGTTTTAACCCCCCTACCGACACTGCGTTCCACACAGGGGTGCGGGGCGGAGGATTATTCGGTAATCCCGCTAATGGACCCGGCGCCGCTATTGAGTTCACCCAGCCCGGGGTAAACAGCATGGGGTTACGTGACCGAGACCCCCAATCCCCCTTGTGGCATACAGCAGTTGCCGGGCCGATGCAGTTTTAAATGCCTGTATGCTTATCCCCATTCATTTAATTACTTTTTGTCCCCGCAAATCCCCCCTGGAAAAGTTTTAAAAAGTTGGGTTATTCAAAAGAAAAAAAAAAAAAATGTAAAAAGTTTAAAAAAAAAATAAAATTAAAAGTTCAAATCACCCTCCTTTTGCCATTTTACAAATAATAAAAAAAAATAAAAAGCTACACTCAATTGGTATTGCCGCAACTGTAAAAGTCCGATCTATTAAAATATAACATCATTTATCCTGAACGCTGAACACCATAGAAGAAAAGAAAAATTTAAAACGCCTTGCATTTTTTGTGGTAATGTCTTGTACCCTAAAAATTGGAATAAAAAGTGATCAAAAAGACACATCTATCCCAAAATTATACCAAAAAATAGTACACTTAAGCCCACAAACAATGCACCCTCACTCAGGTTCATAGGTGGAATTACTAAAAAGTTATTGGTCATGAAAAATGGTGCTGCAGCACAAATTTAAAGAATAGAAAAGATTTTAAATTTTTTTTACGGCACTGAAAAATAATGAAAGCACTACATATTTGGTATTGCCAGAATCGTATCAACCTGCAAAAAGCAGATAACACATCAATTTATACAGAGGAGTGAATGATGTAAAAACTCCCGCAAACTGATGCAAGTACTTTTTTCACATTTCGCCCCACATTTTTCCCCATATACATTTTTCTGGTTTACTAATATATTGTATGGTACGACCAATGATAACATTAGAAAATACATCTTGTCCCACAGTTATGGCTTTTGGAAAGTAGGGAGGAAAAAACTAGAGCCATATTACTATGAACTACTGTCAGGAAGTGGTTAAAATGATAGCTACCACTTGTAGAGCTTACTACATACTGAACATATTTATTCTGTTTCAATTGTTGTCCATGGAAAAAATGTAAATAGTTACACAGCTAATTCCCCTTACCAAGCAGCTTTTGGTGGGAGATATACTTAGTCTTCTGAGAGTTGGAACTTCCCAGTTTCGGGAGAGTTCTGAACAATGTGGGAAAATAGGTAATATTTAAATGGACCCAATGTTGGTGATAGGATCCCTTTTTACAATCACTGAATATGGTCTTACTGTCATTAAACCTCCAGTAATCAGTTGGCCTAAACCAGTCATTCTCAACACAGAAGGTAATACAACTTAAACAACGCATTTCTTACATAGATTGTAAGCTCTTGCGAACAGGGCCCTCACACCTTGTGTCTCATCTGTAAGTAGCTCTCACTGTGTAATGTCTGTCTTTAGTCTGTAATTATACCCTCTACATTGTAAAGTGCTGCGGAATATGTTGGCGCTATATAAATAAAGATTATTATTATTATTATTATTATTTCTGGCAGGCAGAGCGAAGTTTTAAATGCCATTTACAGATGTAGCAACTTTTAATGTGTTCGTGACATCACAGCTTTTACTGGATTCTGTTCTAAGAATATAACTTACTGTGTTGTGATATTATGGTGTGTTACCTATCAGGTTTAGCTTTCCTACATCTATATTTACTGCTCTTCTTATAAGCTGTTATAAGTAAACTTCATATTTGTTAGAAACACATTTTCTTCTCAGAAAATATTTACTACAGTTTTAAAAAATGTAAAGCAAATGCAAAAACTCATTTCATTTACTCAGTTCATTTAAAGCACATTTCACTTGCTGGAACATATAGAATTGAAACTGATGCTGAAATGAGTATATTTACAGTACAGAAAGATCCACATAGACATTGCTACTGTATCTATGCAATTATGCAGTGATGTAATGTATTTAAGTTGGACTAAATGGTAAATGATTCCCTCTCATGTAAGGCTACAATCAAAAGCTTGATACTTCTTAGAAAATAATTAGGATTATACAGATTGAGTTACAATGTAAGAATTATCAAAGAGGCCAATGCAAGCCAGCCCTGAATTAAATTAGATGCTACCAAGCTTTTTTCCACTTCAGTAAAATAGAAAGGAAGATGCTTTTGAGAAATGACAGAAAATGATAAAAAGGTATGTTTTCTTTCAAGATGAAGCAGATTGGCATGTTTGAGACAAATTTTAGATTTTTCTTCATATACTGTAGTGCACAGCAAGCTATCCCTTGAGATGGAAAAAACATCTTCTGGTGTCAAAACAAAGGAAAAATTTTATTTCTTAGTATGCAGATAGAAAATTATATCTAATAACCTCCGGAGTTTACGATTATTTTTCAATTTTACAAGAACTATACAATTGGATGTAATAAAATGAAAATTGGATATGGTAATATTGAAGAAAAGAACAGTGTGGGTCATTAAAATGCATAATATATATATATATATATAATATATATATATATATATATAATATATATATCAATTATAATGACCCACACTGTGTATGGTTTATAACTGTATATAACAAGAACAGTGTGGGTTCATTATAAATGCATACTGTATTAATATCAATTTAATGACCCACATTGTATCTTGTATATACAGTATAATACCATGACACAGGAAACCTTCTCCAACTTTGTGAACATTTTTATCTAAATCAGATTTCTGTAACAGAATTTCACTACATCATATACTATGTATGCTAGTCACCTTGCTTGTTGTGACCATGCCCTCTTAGCTGAACAGTTTTAAGGGAATTTTGGGTGGTCTAAATGTGGGTGCTAAAGTTGACTACCAAATAATACAATACCACCTAACATTAAAAAAAAAGGTTGTTACAAACCACTAAACTATGTACCTGCAGAATAGAATGGACTACTACCTAATACCACCTATAACAAAGTTAAAGCCAAACATCAGAAATCATGCGCTATCTGCTTCAGTTCCACAGACTGTGAACGAAGCTGTAGTCGGTAATTTTGATCACTGCTCTGCTCAAATCCTTTTTTATTGTGCATGCGAGGAAGGACAGGTACTCGGGAACCTTGTTTTAGTGACTGTGGTGGTGCCAGTGGGGAAACCCACAGCTATTAGCCATATACAGTTTCTCACAAAAAATAAGTACACCTCTCACATTTTTGTAAATATTGCATTATATCTTTTCATGGGATAACACTGAACATATGACGCTTTGATACACTGTAAAGTAGTCAGTGTACAGCTCGTATAACAGTGTAAATTTAGTGTGCCCTTTAAATAACTCAACACAAAGCCATCAATGCCTAAATCACTGGCAATAAAAGTGAGTACACCCCAATTTGCCATGTTTCCTCCGTAGTGCCATGTGACTTGCTAGTGTTACAAGATCTCAGGTGTGAATGGGGAGTAGGTGTATTCAATTTAGTGTTATTGCTCTCATACTCTATCATACTAGTCACTGGAAGTTCAACATGGCACCTTATAGCAAAGAACACTATGAGGATCTAAAAAAAGAATTATTGCTCTACAAGTGTACATAAAGATAGCCTAGGCTGGATTGAAACTGAGTTAAACAAGACAGGTTCCACTCAGAACAGGCCTCACCATGGCTTACCAAAGAATTTGAATGCACATGCTCAGCATCATATCCAGAGATTGTCTTTTCAAAATAGACAAATCAGTGCTGTCAGTATTACTGCATAGGTCAAAGGGATGGGAGGTCAGCCTGTCAGTGGTCAGACCATACGCCAAACACTGCATCAAATTGGTCTGCATGGCTGTCGTCCCAGAGGGAAGGTGATGCACAAAAAAATCCTGCAAACAGTTTGCTGAAGACAAGCAGAATAAGATCATAGATTATTGGAACCATGTCCTGTGGTCTGATGATACCAAGATAAACTTATTTGGCTCAGATAATGTCAAGCATTTGTGGTGACAACCAGGTCAAGAGTACAAAGACAAGAGTGTCTTGCCTTCAGTCGAGCATAGTGGTGGAAGCATAATAGTCTGGGACTACATAAATGTTGTTGGCTGTGGGGAGCTACAGCTCATTTAAGGAACCATGTATACTAACATGAAGCAGAGCATGATCGCCTCCCTTTTGAAAATTGGCTCTCATGCAGTATTCCAATATGATAATGACCCCCAAAACACCTCCAAGACAACCACTTCATTGCTAAAGAAAATAAGAATAAAAGTGCTGGACTGGCCAAGCAGGTCTCCAGACCTCAACCCTATTGAGCATCTGTGGGGCATCCTCAAATTGAAGGTGAAGGAGCACAAGGTCTCTGACATCCACAAGCTCTGTGATGTCATCATAGAGGAGAGGAAGAGAGTTCCAGTGGCAACCTGTGAAGTTATAGTGAACTCCATGCCCAAGAGAGTTAAGGAAGTGCTGGAAAATAATGGTGACTGTCACAGTCCAAGCCATGGTGCCCGGTTCGGATGTGTTCTTGTCCCTGTTGAGGCTCTGGTTCCCCTCCGCTTGTCTGTACTCACCTGTCCTCCAGTCCTCACTCCCACCAGCATCCTGCGTGCGCACACATCTTCCCTAGGGCGCATGCTGAGATTTAAAGGGACAGTACCTAATTACCTGGTCAGTGACCCATCCTTCACCACCTGGGACTTAAAGAACTTCCTACCTGTGCTCTGGGTCAGTTTGTTGATGTTCTCACATTGCTCCTGACCTCTAGTTGCTGTCTGGTTACCTATGTATATTTACCTCCTGGTTCCTGCATTACCCCAGTCTGTTCTTGCACTGCTGTAACCTGCCGCTACGCCAGTCTACTACCTGCCTGGGACTCTGCTACTACTTATTGTTGCACCTGCCTGTGACCTGTCACCTCTGCCTATTACCGCTGTCTTCCGTCCGGCACTTCGGCTGTCACCATGAGTAACCACGCCAGTGGTAGTGACCTGGGGGTTCCCCACAGCTAAGTCCATATGCTCTTGTGTCAGGCTCCAGTGAAGAACCTGTTAAGGGGGCCCCTTATAGTCCACTGCTTGGCGTGGTCTGCATATACACCATCGGTCACAGTGACTCAAAGGATCCACAAATACTCAGATTCCACCATTACAGTGATCACACAAAATATTAACACTTTGGGCACAATTGGTCCATTTTCACCTAGGCGTGTACTCACGTTTGTTGCCAACAATTTAGACATTGATATGCTGTTGTTTTAATGACACACCAAATTTACACTGTTATAGGAGCTATTTTACATTGTATAAAACTGTCATACCTTCAGTTTTGTCCCAAGAAAAGATATAATACAATATTTACAAAAATGTGAGGGGTGGACTCAATTTTGTGAGGTACTGCATCACCTTTCCTGAGGATAGGTGATAAATGTCTATAGTGGCACAACTCTTTTAAGACCAGGGTATGAAACACCAGTCTTCATGAGTTCCTTGCTTAGTTGTAACATGGAAGGGAATATGTTTAAATTACCCTTAGGGTATGTTCACACAGCGTGTTGGATCCGTTTTTGGATCTATTTTGGAACCGAAAAATGCATTCAAAAGCATCTTAGAAATTGCATCCAAAACTCACTGCTGCAGCAGAAACGCATCTTATAGTTTTAAATAGGGTGCCTGTTGCGTCAAACGGATCAAAATTTGACATGTCAATTCTTTGAACAGAATCGAAGGATGCATCACAAAGACACATGTAAACACGCATCGGTGATCACTCATCTGAATGTCGATGCGTGTTTTACATTGAAAGCACTGTTAATAACACTGCACATTTTGAAATGTGTGTTTTGATCTGTTTAGGGCCGAAACTGGATCCAAACACGCATCGAAAAACGGATCCAACATGCTATGTGAACATACCCTTATTATTTAAATGTATGCCACAAAACACTTTTCATGATCTAATACACCCACCACCTCCTTCTATGGGAGTTTTAGTAGCTTCTTAGTAAATACATCCCAAATTGGTGTTAAGAAATGGGATATTTTGCAAAAACTGGGCATTATTTTTGACGATTTGCAAGGCAAATTGGTTACTTAAAATCCACTGGAAAAAATATTCCTTCTACAACCACATATCCAAAAGCTGTGGGACCATGTTTAAGGCCCTGTCCAAACTTTTTTTTTTAGAGGTGTTGCTGCCATCAAATCTAAATCAGTTAATTTTTGTGAGACGAAATAGAAAAATGTCTAGCTTTCAATGTCTAACTTTCTTATGCGTGTTCTATTGTGAATAAAATATGGCTATAAGAGATTTCCCAATGATTGCATTCTTGTTTTTTTTACATTTCGACTGGCCCACAGGGGAAACCACCAGTGGACCCCTGGGCATAGTGGGCCACTAAGAATAGAATTTTCAAGGAGAAAAGCAAAGAATAAGAGGCAGAAAGCAAGAGGCATGTGTAGCATGTGCATACATGTACAGTAGCTGTAGAGTGGACCCCAATAATTAACTCCACTGGAGGGCCCCAAGAATCAACTATACTGGTGGGTCCCGAGAATCCACTCCACTGCTGGGCCTCGGGAAACAACTTCACTGGTGGGTCCCAGGAATAAACTCCATTGGTGGGCCTTAGGCAACCATTCTGACACTGTACACAGCATCTCAACTTTTTGGGAATTTGGGTTGTAGAATCTTATTTTTAATTCCAATATGTTCTTCCACTCAGACTTGGAAAACACTAGGGATAGAAGTATCCACCTATGTAGAGAACAAGTTTTTGTGACCCCCATTTTCTGGTTAAACTCTGCAATCTTTTCTTAATAAAATCAATTCAGAGGTGGCAGTGCAGCTATTTTAATTAAATTAAACACAATAAGAGCTGAGCTAAGCTCCTGGCTTATTCTATAACTCCCAAATGCTTCACTGGAGTGAGCAGCATGTGAGCTATGGTTTGGTGAGCTATGATGTTGTTCCCTCCATTGGCCATTCAGATCTAAAAATCAAGAACATCTTCTTAGATGATTAGCAATTCCTGCATGTAGCAGATCTTTACAATATAAATATTATTACATAGGTCAACTTAAGTAAGTTATAATAGGCTGGGAAACGAAGAAGAGTCGGTATGAGCAGCGATTACATATTTGTCTTCTAAACTATCGGTAACTCAAGCATCAACCTCTGAACTTCTGCTCATAATATTAGGATAGACTAGAACAAAGAGGTAGAGAAATAGAGAGTCCTGACATTCGCCTGTCTGTACACAGCAAGACAGGCCACTCTTTTCATTAGAATGTTTGAACTGCAGATCAGACGGGAGAGAAGATTAAAACAAATATGAATTTAATCAAGGGATCAGCCTATTTTCCTGATGTGAGGAGAGGAATAAGCACAGGACAGAACCCTGGGACATCTGCCTCAAATCAAAGACCTCTTGCTTACCACTAACTGCTATGATGATCCATAATAAAATGAAAAAAAAGAAAAACAATTATTTATTCTTTTTGATGTTAAGCTTCTAAAGTGACTTTCTTTCTTTCTTTACTTTGAGAAACCAAGGTCAAAGTTATTGTTTCCTTTGGATTTCCATTTTAAATTAGAACTTTGTAGCACAGTTTGACCTACTTACGAGACACATTGTTAAATGCAGATCATTTTAGTTGGGAAAAAAAGATGAAAATAGTTATGGTTGAAATAAATTTAAGAATCAAATGACTTATGTCTCTAGTTCTTGATGCTAAAATCAAGATTACCTTGATGACGTCAGTTATGAAAACTGCTGCAAAACTGAAAGCAAAATGCAAAATTACAGAGTTGTTCTCACCATGCTGTTCAACAGAGTCTGCTCTTCACACACAGCTTCAGACTTAGACTTTCTGGTTAGGCTGTGGGCAGTTCCACAACAGTGTTTGGCATATCAGCTCTGCTATTCCTAGCTGATTCTGTTACATGGAGATTGCTAAAAGAAGGGTTTAAACAGTAAGGTAGAAGGCTACAGAGCTTTTAAGGGTTAAATTTTGTCAGTAACATAGGTAAAAGAGCTCCCGTGCTGCTGATAAGACACAGCAGGGAGTGACATCAACATCCAAATCCACTGGCTGGAGCAATGAGAGCAGAGGGATGAATGATATCCTAGGAAAGATTGTGTACACAAGCAAGAGATAAAAACTGTTCTACCTCTGAAAGGAAATAAAATCAGAACAGCAATGTTGTCATGAGCGTGCCTGGTCAGACCTCAGGGCAGCACTTTGCTTACGGTTGGGTCAGCAAGCAGGCTGGGGCAGCCTGGGGACTTAGTGCGGGGGCGCACTGACTGTCTGTCGCTGCAGATCTGGGTCCCTTACATTATCATCAGCCTAAAAATTCCGCCAACTGGATTGGCATGAACACCATCAGGAGCTCGCTAATCGGATGGAGGTTCTGGCCAGCCTGGTGGCTGATCTGGCAAATCAGGTACACTTTCTCTTCCAACAGCAGCCGGAAGCTGCTGCACCCCCGTGGTGGTCCGTGTCCCGTCACCAGGAGCAGAAAATGCTGCTCCCGGACCGTTTTTCGGTGTACCGCAGGAAATTTGACACCTTTCGAGAGTCATGTAGGTTATATTTTCAGGTCAAGCCACTTGCCTCAGAAGGCCAAATGGTAGGGATAGTGGTCCCTCTACTTCAGGAAGATCCTCCATCCACCGCTCCAGAGTGGAGTTTTCTGGACAGATTTTTTTCAATCCCTGGGGCTCATCTATTCTGAGCCAGAGCATGCATCACTTGCGGAAACTCAGCTTTTAAATATACGGCAAGCTAAAAGATCAGCTGAGGATGACTGCACTGTTCTGCAAGTGGTATGTCACTGCTGGTTGGTGTGATCCAGCATTAAAAGCCCTGTTCAGACAAGGCCTATATGATGTCATCACAGACATCTGGGTAAGCCACTCTAATCCCAGTACCTTAGAACAAGCTTTGGCTCTTGAGATTTGTATCGACCACAGGAACTGGGAGAGGAGAAGGGGGAAATCGGGACCTGAACACCCATCTGTACCATAATTTTCTTCCTTGCCTACTAAACCTACCTCTTCCCCTTCTACGGGAGAGGAGCTGATGCACCTTTCAGCCAAGGACACTAGAGGGGACATGTATGAAAACTGTCTAACTCTACGACTTTCCTTGTTGCTCATAGCAAACAGTCAGAGCTTCCCTTTTATTTTTTCAGAGCACTATATAAAATGAAATCAGAGCTCTGATTGGTTGCTATGGGCAACAAAGAAAGTCTTAGACCTAGTTTTCATACATGTGGTCCTAGATCCAGGAGGGAGTACTGCATGAAAATGCCCTGGGCGACATGAATGAACGGGGCTGCACCAGAAGTCTGGCATCTTTTCAGCCCTAAATCTAGCGCAGCCCCATTCGCAATAGTTTTAAAGGCGGGGCACACTAGAACCATACGAAGCTATAGATTTATAGCTTCAGTATGGCAATTCCAGATGCATTACTTTCTTCAAAGTGGTTTACCTGACCCAGAATTGTAATTTCTGTGCTAGAATGTGCCTTATTTATGATCCACAGTAGAGCGGGCTCATAAATCAGGCACATTCTACACTATTCTTATGTGCAGAAAAATTTCCGTCTAAGCGCCATAAGTCATACATGTCGTCCTCTGTCTTTACTGTGGCAAATCTGGTCACTTTTTTTGGAACTGCCCCACCAAACCCAGGTCGCAGACGGAAAACTCCAGTTCCTGAGTGGTAGTTGGAGGAGCCACTCAGGCACTCAGGTATCTTCCGAGATTATTACCTGTGTCCTTGTTTTTTGATTCTGTATCTGGGCAGGCCCTGTTTGTTTCCAGGGCGGCTGCTAACTTTGTTGATTTTGCTTTTTTTTCGGCTTGGAGCAACCTTTTTCCATTACGGGGGATAATTTTACTCCATTGGCGGGAGGAAGGATCTGTTTCAAAACCCCCAAGTTGCATTTGCAGGTTGGCTCTATCCATTCTGAGTTTTTTTTTTTTTTCGTCATGGACAATTTATTATCTAATATTAGTGATGAGCGATTACGTTGACTATCGTCATCGGGTCGATAGTCGATATCGGCAATTATCAATAAGATATCCAAAAGTCGATAATAAGATTAATCGCCGATGACCTTTAAAAGTCTAAGGGAGAGGAACAACACCTTCATTCTTACACCCAAACGGGGAGGGAGAAGCTGAATTAACATCCACAACAGTCAAATGGATACGGGCTACATCTTGGGCAACTACTTAGGTTATAAAAGCCACAAAAAAAAACTCACAAGCCCAAATTCACTATCCCTGTTTTTGCACCACAGCATGACCCTTAAACCTGCATGACCCACAAATTAAAAAGTGCCAAAGGCATAATGATTTGAACCATCATTTACTTGAACTGGACATTGAAGATATCCCTGTCCTGGACCGCAGCAATGAACCCCAAAACTGCATGACCCCAGATTAAAAGTGCCGGAAAAAGGAGTCTTTCAACCACCATTTTAGTTGAACTGGACATTAACTATATCTGTCCGTACCACAGTATGACCTTTAAAAACCGTCTGACCCACAGATTAAAAAGTGCTGGGAAAAGGAGTTCTTTCAACCACCATTTTAGTTGCACGGGACATTAACTATATCTGTCCTTTACCGACAGTATGACCATTAAACCTGTCTGACCCACAGATTAAAAAGTGCTGGGAAAAGGAGTCTTTGAAACCACCATTTTAAAGTTATCACGGGCCCATTGACTATACCTGTCCTGGCCCAGCATGAGCCCAAACCCTGCATGACCCCCACATTTAAAAAGTGTCGGAAAAAGGAGTCTTTCAACCACCATTTTAGTTTCACTGGACATAGACTATACCTGTCCTTGGCCACAGCATGACCCCTAAACCTGTTTGACTCACCAGATCACAAAGGCACTATGCTTTTTTGTACAGGACTGTCATTTAGTATATTTTTGGTAACTGACATTTGTTTACAGAATTTATTTAGGGAATTTTATTTATATTTTTTACATTAAAATTTATCATTTTGTTTTTTTTTCAAGTTTTAAAAATACAACATACACTCCTCCCTGCATTTTTTTAAAAGGGATTTTTTTACAGTGTAGATGTGTTAATTCGTCCCGCACACCCCATAAGTAATAAAAATGTCCTAACATCCCTAAAAACTTCTTGTTGAGAAGACATTTGGCCTGCGGTTTCTGGGGAAAAAAATCACCAAAAATTTCCATGGTTTTTCATTTTTCCCCTCCAAAAACCCTTCTTCAGTGTTTAGGGGACGACTCCCCTGGAGATCAAATGATGTGACCCCAAGTGACTCCACCCCAGAAAATTTTTAAAGCCCAAATTGGAAATTTGTGTCCCCCTGGGCCCTTTTTGACATACTTTCCTCACGAAACACCTTTTTCAAAACAGTTTTTTTTAAGAAATTTGAAGCCTCCTATTGCCCCCTAACGGTAACCTTTGTGCCGCAGCCTTTTTAAACATGGGGTCCACTGCCAGGCCCAGAACTTACAGTGGTTTTGGGGAGACCCAGGCTAGCGTTGTCTTTTAAAACACGGGGCCAGCGCCAGGGCCAACTTACAGTGGGGGCGGGGGGAGACCCCGGGCTAGCTTTTGCATCTATTAATCGCAGGTTCACTCCCGGGGCCCGGATTTACAGTGGTGGGGTGAGAGCCCGGGCTGGCGTCCTTTATTTTTAACACGGAAAAAATCCCTTTGAGCAGCGCGAAAACAGTTGGTGTGAAGCAGAGGGGGAAATTTTGTGGTAGCCCTCCAGCCTTCCTCATACACAGTCAAATGGGTACGTTTGCCCCCCCGTATAGGTGCGGACCAATTGAGCTTCATTTGGAAATCCGGGGGTTAACGCTTTTTTAAAACCCAGGGCCCTTTTTCTTGGCATTCTTTTTCCATTTTACTCAACGGCTGAGGAAATTGTCTCTGTTTTTTTGTTCTCTTCCGTCTCCATACTCCTGTCCCTTTAATAAAACCCACTTGGTCAAGTCTTCCTGTACCCCCTTGTACAATTCAGAGGGAAATTTTTTTACCGCTATTTTGTACATGCAAGTTTTTAGTAGTTTAATTCTAGAAAACACATTTTTAAAATAGGAGGAATCCCCCCATGCTTTGTTTTTTCTTTATTTAAATTTTATTAAATGGGTTTTTCCCCATAGGGGATGCTACTATGTTAAAAAATCTTTTAAAAACAAAGTAATTTTTTCAAAATGTGTCCATTAACGTGTCCCCCTTTACAATTGTGAAGAAAAAAAGTCGTTAAAACCACATTTTTTTTCAATAGGGCCTTTTGTTTAGCTGCTTTTTACGCAAAATGCCCCCAAAAATTTCCCAAAAAACCATCTAACTCAGAGCCATTTTTTGGAAAATTTGGTGAAAACCCCAAAGGGTTGTTAGAAAAAAACATTTTTTTTTTTTAATAGGACCTGTAGAAAATACCCTGATGTCAAAAAAATTTGCCCCCAAAAATTCAAAACAAATAAACCCTTGAGCCACTTTTGACAATTGGGTGAAAAAAAAAAGCCCTGTTAGAAAAAAAACTTTTTTTAAATGGGGACCCTAGTGTTGCTGCATTTCAAAGCAGAAAGACCCAAAAAATTATAAAAATAAAACTTCTAAACCCACTGTTAAAAATTGTGAGGGAAAAAATCCCCTTTCCAAAAAAGCCACATTTCTGTTCCAAAGGACCATGATTTTTGGGCTGTATCTCCCAGAAACCCATGACCCCAAAAAATTAAAAAATATGATTCCACCCACTTTTAAAAAATTGGAGGAGAAATGCCACTTGAAAAGCCATTTTTTCTTTTTTAAAAAAGGGAAACCATAATTATGCTGTATTCACAGCAACATGCCCCTCAAAACCTTTGACAAGGGCAAAACTTCTAAAAATAAATGAGAAAAGGGAAAATAGGGTTTGTTGCCCAAAAAACCCTTTGCTGTTTTTTTCAGTCTCCTCAAAAGAAAAACCCCACCCAAAATGAACTTTTCGGGGAACCCGGAAGAATAAAAATTTGCATAAAAAGGGGAAAAAATTTTTTAAAAAAAAGTTTTCAAAGGGATTTTTTCTTTTTTAAAGGGGAAAATGTAAATTTGACGGAAAACAAATCGGGCCCCCTTGGGCAATTGGGGCCAAAACATCAAGATCCGGGATTTGGTTTCATTTTTATAAAGTCAAACGACCCACATTATCTGTGGAAAGCCGGATGCGTTTGTCTGTAATGATCCTCCAGCTGTGCTAAAGGTCCGCTCAATATGACGCTGGGTGCTGGGCCGGACAACACCCCATTGGGGTTTGGGGAGTGAGCTCGGGCCCCCTTTGTCCATTTTGGATAAACCCCGAAGGGCTATTGGGTCCCGGGAAAACATACAAAAACATCGGTGTTGAGACCCCCAGATAGTCCGGCACCATGAACTTAAGCTGGTCTCCTTTTTGTTGGATGTGTGCCCGCTTTTCAAGCATTGGTGGAGGGGGTAAATAAAGATTGCCCGAGGTCCACCCATTAGGCCCTTTTGCCACCTTGGCCCGCTGCTGCTGCCGGGAAAGGCTTTTGGGTCTCTACGCTGTCACAACCTGAAGTTGTTCCCCCCCGTGACATTTGGGGGGAACGGGAAGCAAAACGCAAAAGATGTTCCCCCAGTTGACAATCAGCAAAGGGCTCCATTTCCTTTCATTTTTTAACTCTCCCAAATTTGGGGGGGGTGGAAGGAAATTTTCTGAGTTTTGTTTTGTAAACCCGGGGGAAACCAGGGAGGGTGGCCCCCCCCAGTAATGTTTTTTCATTTTTTATGGGGCCTTTAAAGTGAGGTCAAGTTTGGGGGAAATGGGGGCATCCCCAAACACTCATGTGGAGAAGGAGCCCGATTTCCCAAGCCTTGGGTCGGGGGGACTAGCAAAATGTTTTTCCTCATCTTTCCCCCCTCCCCCTCAATTCGGGGCCAACCTCTTTTTCCAAGGCAAGGGGCGCGGTAATGTTTGGTTTTTCTAGGGAAAAAGCCTCCCTCCTTTTCCCCCTTTTCCCCCGGCACAGCTTTACAAAAAAGCCCTGACTTGCCCCCAGATGAAGCACCCCCGGGAGCTGAGGCGTCGGGTTGCCATTTTCCCCGGGGCCCCCAACTACTGGCCCCAATGAAGAAACCCTTTAAAAATTTAGGGAACTGTCGGGCCTTTTGGATTCGATGGGGGAGAAAGGCTCCGTGTTTCCCCTTCTGTGTCCGTCTTTTTTTCCGTCGCTGGCGGGGGCCCGAAAGTTTCAGAGTGTCCAAAAGTCTTTTCCAGAGCTTAAAATCAACCCCAATGCTCATGCTGACAAGGGGATTTGGGCCCGCACTGACCAATTTTTGGGGGCTTCTTCAAAACTGGCAAGGATGGTGCAGAGCTCCCTTTGAAAACCCGCCCCCACTCTCGGTGGCTCAACACCCCGAGGTCCGCCCCCCGCTGGTTTTCAGGCCGATGGGCCCCCTTCGTAATGCGGAATGGCATTTTCGCCCGCTTGGGCCAAAAATCGCTGGAGCATGTGGAGGGGGGAAATTTCCCGCATGTTGCCACCGTTCCCAAAAAATGAAACGGGTTTACGGGGAGGGCCCTGCTGACGCTGCAACGGGGCCCGGCGGGACAAAAAAGGGGGGGCGAACGGCGGAAAGTTTCGAACTCCCGACCCCCGAGCCTTCCCAAACAGTCCCGTCCCCCGACCCGGGTTTTGCATTTAAAAAATTTCTGGACGAAAAAGGGTTTAAAACATTGCCAGGGGAAGGGATGGGCTCCAGCCTAAACCCTTTTTAAGGGCCCAAACAATTTCGCCCGTTATCGGGACACCACCTTGCCCGGCACAAGGTTCTTGTCACCCAGCCAAACGTCGGGGGGTTCCCCGTTGCGGAAAAGCCGTCCACAGCTCCGACCTGTGGTGGGCGTCTTTCCCGACACTTTTTTTTCAACCGGCCTGCTTTCTCTGGGCACGGATTCCACCCGAGGACATTGGGGGGGAAAAAGCCCGCACCCTCCCCGGGTTTTGGGGAGCGTGCGCTGATGGGCCCCAAGCCAACCCTCACCCCCAGAGCATCCCCCCAGTCACCCAGTGAGCGTCACAGAGATATAGCGGCCTTTGGCCCTGCTTACTAGTCCATGTGTTTGGGGGGTCGATTTGGGCTTTTTCCGGCCACAATGAGACAACGCCCCTTGAAATTTTAGATGGGCCCTGTGGCTGGCCCCGGGCAGGAACGGGTTTTTTGGGGAAAGAAAAGCCTGCTTTGGGGATTGGTATTGGGGGGCAGGCAAAAGGGGCCCTGCCCTGGGGGGAACCCATCTGTGTCCCCCAGAAAGGAAAAAAAAGGGAACATTTCCAAAAGGGCCCAAAAACCCGGCCCTTTCCGCATTTAGGCTTTTGGCTTTTGGATGGTTTTTGGGGTTTATTGTGTTTTCTTCTGCACCCAAACCTGGAAGACCCAAAGGGTGGCTGTGGGCTGGGGCCCCCTTTTAAAGGCATTTTCAGGTCGTCAAACTGGGGAAGGAGAAGGGGTTTTGGATGGGTTTTTCTGGTGGTTGGGTGGTGGTTTCTTCCGGCGACGGTGGAGGCTGAAGCGGGGGGCTGATCCCCCGAAAAAAAGACTCTGAGAGACATGGGCACTGAGGAAAAAGCCCTTGGGTTTCAGGAGGAGAGGAGGGGGAACGGAGACCCGAGGGGGGGTGACAGTGGTTGGGGAGGCCCGGCGCCGGGGGCTGGGCTTTTTTTGGGCCCAAATGTTTGGGTCCCCTTTTTAACTCATGCCCTTCGTACATGTGGGCTGAATGTTGGTGGTTTGGGTTTAAAAAACCCCAAAATTTTTTGCTTCTACTTATGCGTTTAAAGGCAAAAAAGGGGGCATATGACATCGGTGGGTTTAATCAGTGTCCTTTTTGGCCTCTTGATTTTTAAATGCCCCTTTTGGCCCCAACCGGGAATTTTTTTCCCTCAAAGAGGGCTTCAGAAAAAAAAGGAAATTTTAAATTCCCACCAAGGTTGGGTTTTGGGGGGTTTACCCCGTTTTGTTTGGAACCATTTGTGCTTTTCCCTTCGGGCCCTTTTCCATGTTTGGGAGGGAAAAGCCCCGGAAAAAAGATGCCCCGCGGAAATGAACCGGGGCCCCCTTTTTGTTTGGCCCGTTGGGCTGGCGAGGAATTTTTTTGGGGGGGAGGTAAGGGCTGCTGGATGCCCGGTTGCATTAACCCCTGAAAACAGATTGGCCTTGTTTGGGCCCGGGAAAAGGCAATCCGCTGGCTTGCGGGGTTTTTTCGCCAAACACTGAAAGGGGCACCTTCTCTCGTACCCTTACCCCCATGTCCAACCCCCCCCCTTTGTTCGCTTACCACCTGCATTTCCCCTCCAAAGTTTTAAAAAAAATAAAATTTTTAGAGGGTATGGAAAAATTTTGGAAGTCCTTATTAAAAGACAGCAAATCACAGCTTTTCTAAATCCCTCAAATCAAAAAAAATTGCTGTATTGAAATTAAGTGCAAGGTGCCCTATCAACAAAGCTGGGGGGAAAAAGTGAAAAAAACACCTATCGAAATGTATACGATAATTAAAGGTTTTTTGGCACCAAACAATCACCTGTGTTACTAAAAAATTGCTGGTTTCAAATTTAAACTGCAAGGTGGTCTACCAACAAAGCTGGCCTGCGCCAAAGGGAAAAAAAAAACACTACTAAAAATTATACGGAAAATAAAAGGTTTTTTTTGGCACCTACCAATACCCCTGGGGACTAAAAAATTGCTGGATTCAAATTTAACTGCAATGCTTATCAAAAAAGCGGACTGGGCAAAAGTAAAAAAAAAACATGTATCTAAAAATGTATACGGATAATAAAAGGTATTTTGGCACCTTCAATTCACCTGTGGTACTAAAAAAATTGCTGGATTAAAATTTTAAACTGAAAAGGTACCTCTAGCAACAAAGGGGCCTGCGCCAAATGAAAAAAACCTACTGAAATGTATAAAAGAAAAAAAAAGGTATTTTTGGCCCTTAATACACCTGTGGTGACTACAAAATTGCGGGATTCAAATTAACGAGGGGTACCTCAAAACAAAGTGGCTCAAAAGTGAAAAAAAACCCCTTTGAAATGTTACTAAAAAATAAAAGGGGATTTTTTGCACCGAAAAAATAGACCTGCAGTTACTAGAAAAGATCTGAAAACCTAATATAAGTTCAGGCTCCCGTACCCAATAAATTTTTCAACAAAAAACTGTTAATAAAAAGCTATTCAAGCAATGTCTACACTAAGTCGGGGTGCAAAAATATCCAGTTTTCTTTAAAGAGCTTGTCGGTTCGCCCCGGGGGGGCCCCCCCCCCCCTCACCCCCCCCCTGTGACTTTAAAAGCGTAATGCCCCTTTAAAATTCTCTGCCTAACTACCTAAAAACTGAAATCTCTGATCTAACTGATTCAAGGATCCAGCTAAAATAAGCTGTCTCTGTGAACAAATAGAATAATTTCGGCCCCGGGCAACGCGTCCCCGCGGTTGCCCCCGGGGGCCCTTTTACCCCCGGGGGGGGAAAAATTTCCCCCCTTTTTTTTGGGGGCCCAAAAAAGTCCGGGGGGAAAAATTTGGTTCGAAAAAAGGGGGCCCCGCAAAAGCCCCCCGCAAAAAAAAATTTTTAAAAAGTTGGCTGGGTAAAAATTTTTAAAAGGGGGGAAAAAACCGGGGTCCCCCCTTTTGGGGCCCCCGGCCGCGTTTCCCCCGGGGGGGGCCCCCCCCCCCCCCAAGGGTGCCAAAAGGTAGGGCCCCTTTTTTTGCCCCCCAAAACGCCCCGATCTAACGGCAGGCCCCCTTGGCTGCCCCCGTAAAAAATTGGGTTTTGCAGCTTTTTCCAAAGGGAGGGGGGGGGTTTCCTACTGTTTGAAACGACCACCTACTTTGAAAGAACCCTGTTCATGAAAAGGGGAGGGTTTTTTCCCAGAAAATGAACCTTTTAAAATCCAGCATGAGCCAACACATCCCACCGGAAAAACCGGGGCCCCCAAAATTTTCAAAAAAGGAAAAAAAAAAAGGCGATTTTAATAGATTATGAAAATTTTCCTTTTACCTGTTCAAAAAAATCCGATCAACGTAAATACCTTTCCATTTAACTTTGTCGAAATAAAGCTCAAAATACTAAAATTTTGGGTCTTGCTTGTTTACATGATCCAGTCTTTGACTGCAGAAATGGGGAATTACTTTAGTGAGGTGCTCAGTGCTCCTCCCACTGTATTCCCTTGCAGTTATCTGAGTGCCTGATGGAGAAAATCAACCTTCCTTATTTTAGTTCTGACTTTTCTGATGTCTTTGAGAAAAAATCTGCTGATGTATTACCACCTCATAGGTCTTATGACTGTGGTATTGAACTCCTTCTCGGATCTTCAACTTGTCAGCTCCAGAGCATGAAGCCATGTGTGATTACATAGAGGATAGTATTTTGAAGGGATATATCCATCATTTTAATTCCCCAATGAGGGCAGGATTTTTCTTTATGTCTTAGATCCTATATTGACTATCGAGAGCTGAACAACATTACGGTAAAAAAACAGTGCACCTTTCCATTGATCCCTAAACTGTTTAATCACATTGTGGGGCCCCACCCGGGGTTTTCTAAGGACCTTCCCCTTACGGGTTTTCAATTGATTTTTGGGATCAAGAAGGGGAGAGTGGAAACGCATTTAATACCACGGATGGACATTTTAAATACCTCGTTTTGCCCTTCGTGTTGTATAACATGCCTGCAGTCTTCCAGAAGTTCACTAACAACATCTTTGGAGATCTCCGGGGTTGATATTTGGTGATATACCTGGATGACATCTTAACCTTCTCTCCCAATTGGGCCTCCCTTGTTGTCTGAAATGTACTATTAAGGTTTCATCAGAACAAGCTGTTTGCAAAATCATCCAAATGATTGTTTGGGGTCCAAAGGTAACCTTTCTGGGTTATTTCATCACCCCAGAGTAATTTTGTATTGACCCACTCTAGGTCACCACCATTGAGAATTGGAAACCCCCTACAAGCCCCTACAAGCCTTATGCTACCCTAAGTTTATTAAAAAAAAAAACAGCTTAGCTAATATTGAGGGTCTCTCAAAACGGGCTGACCTATTCATTTGGGCTCCCCGGGGCTGAACAAGCATTTGTACAACTCAAGAAATGTTTTTTCAATGCCCCGGTGTTGATCCAACCCAATCTTAATTGTTCTTTGGTGGGAGCTGTTTTGTCTAAGGGCACCGGAGTCCCACACTCACCTACAACCTGTGGCTTTCTTTTCGAGGAAGTTCTCCACCCCCAAACGCAACTATGATGTTTGGACAAACACTGTATAACTGTGATCACGGATTATAACAAACTGCTTTACTTGGATAGTGCCAAGCGACTCTAGCCAAGACAGGCTCTATGGGGAACTGTTCTTTACTTGTTTCATTTTCATAGTTACCTATCATCCTGGTACAAAAAACATGAAGGCTGACGCATTGTCTTTTGGTTTTTGTACCAACTATACTCCCAAAGCTGTTCCTGAGAAAATTTTGTCCCCCAGGGCAGTGATTGCGGCCATCACTCCAGATCTGACTACCTCTATTGCCAATTCTCAGGATCTGACACCTTGCAAAACTCCTGCAGATAAATTATTTGTGCCCCCCAAATCTCCATCTCCGGGTGTTGGAGGAGATTCACTGCTCTTTATTATCTGGACATTCCGATATCGCTTCTGCTAAATACCTGTCGGCAAGGTCCTAAATACCTGTCGGCAAGGTCCTGAATACCTGTCGGCAAGGTCCTAAATACCTGTCGGCAAGGATGACTGCACTGTTCTGCAAGTGTATGTCACTGCTGGTTGGTGTGATCCAGCATTAAAAGCCCTGTTCAGACAAGGCCTATATGATGTCATCACAGACATCTGGGTAGGCCACTCTAATCCCAGTACCTTAGAACAAGCTTTGGCTCTTGAGATTTGTATCGACCGCAGGATCCGGGAGAGGAGAAGGGGGAAATCGGGACCTGAACACCCATCTGTATCATAATTTTCTTCCTGGTCTCGCGATGTCCAGAAATTTGTGTCCGCCTGTGAGGTATGTACCTGGATGAAGGTATCCAGGAAGATACCAGAGGCTCTCTGATGCTGTTTTCTCTGTCTGAACACTGCTCTGGCAGTTCTGCTGATTAAGATTGACACGTTCCCTGCCACATCTGCTAGCCTTGTGTTGAGTGGCAAGTGTTTTTAACGAGACATAAATTACATCCTTTGCATCACTCAGGCTGTGTTCTAGAGAGCCGGTTCAGGCAGCCAGTTCAATCACACTCTAGACGGTGTCCATGACTTCCTATTTGAGATCCCTTCTGCCTTAAAGGGGTTGTATCATTTCATTAAATGGTCTTCAGAATAGGGGGACAGTGAAAACAAGCAAATTTGCAATTGGATGTCATTTGCAAAGCTGTCTTGTTCACAGTATCCCTTATCTTCGTTTTCTGTAAACACTGTTCCCCAGTGTCGGTCCGAAACCACTTCCTTTCATTTCATTGGCTGACGGCTCTACTAATTTACACTCTGTTTGGCCCCCGGTCGTATTCATGGGAGCGTGCATTCCTGCCTCTATCACTCACAATAAGAGGTCGGCGACATTTCACTCTGCACATCCAGCAGCTCCACAGTAACACTGCAGCTGCTTCTACAGAAAATAGCACAATTCCATGGTTCCTAAACATAAAGGAGGCAGCTCTGTGTTGCTCTGGAGTTCATAGAAGACTGTCTAGACTAAATGCAGTCTACATACATTTTTTTACAGATTTTGGCGCTAAAATCCTTTTTTTACAGATTTTGGCGCTAATAAAGTTATCTCGCTACTGACACTAACAATATGGTTTTTTTTTACGGATTTTGGCACCAGAATGCATTTTTTTTATGGCTTTTGGCGCTAAAATCCATTTCTTAAGATATTTTGGCGCTAATAAAGTTATCTCGCTTCTGACGTAAAAAATACGTCTTTTTACGGATTTTATCGCCAGAATCCGTTTTCTTACGGATTTTGGCACCAGAATCCGTTTTCTTACAGATTTTGACGCCAGAATCCGTTTCTTAACATATTCTGGCGCTAATAAAGTTATCTAGCTTCTGACGCTAAAAATACTATTTTTTTACAGATTTTGGCGCAAGAATCCATTTTTTTTACGGATATTGGCGCTAAAATCTTTTTCTTAACATAATTTTGCGCTAATAAAGTTATCTTGCTTCTGACGCTAAAAATACGTTTTTTTTACGGATTTTGGCTCCTCTAAAGTTATCTTCCTTTTTTTGCTAAATATACTTTTTTTTAAGTATTTTGTACTTAATACAAATACGTTTTTAACAGGTTTTGGCGCTAAAATACGTTTTTTTATGGATTCTGGTACAAAAATATGTTATTTATGGATTTTGTCGCTATTAAATTTTTTCGCTTTTGTTGCTAAAAAATACGCCTTTTATGCAAAAATACTTTTTTATGTATTTTGGCGCTTAATTACTTTTTTTTCGGATTTTGGCTCTTCTAAAGTTATCTTGCTTTTTTCGCTAAAAATGTTTTTTTTTTTTTACAAATTTTGTTGCCAAAAATACTTTTTTTTATGGGTTTTGGCACTAAAATAGTTTTTTACGGATTTCAGCGCTATGGTATTATTTTCCGGATCTTGGCACTAAAGTCTGTTTTTTTACGGATTTTGGTGCTAAAGTCTGCTTTTTACGGATTCTGCCGCTAAAATCCTTAAAAACAGATTTTTTGCTGCAAAAGCAAAATAAAAACGTATTTTAGCATCAAAATAAAAAAAAACACATTTAGGGCCAAAATCTGTAAAAAAACTCATATTTTTGGCGACAAAATCAAGATAACTTTATAAGCGGCAAAATCCGTAAAAATATGGATTTTAGCACCAAAATCCATTAAAAAAATGGACTTTAGGGCCAAAATCCGTAAAAAAAAGCCTTATTTTTGGCGACAAAATAATAACTTTATTAGCGCCAAAATCCATAAAACAACTTACAAGATCACATATAAATGCAATAATGTGCTTTATATCCTCTTTTGTAGGGCCGAGTTACATCCAGAGGCTTAATTTATGCAGACATTAAAAAACAGGCTTGAAGACAAGCAAAAAACGAGTGTAAAAAATGTGGCAAAAAACGCAAATCGTGGCAAAAAATGGCAGTTTTTTCAGCTGCTTTTGACAGGAGGGGACAAAAAACTCAGCTTCATGAATTTTTTTAGTAATTTGTTTTCAGGTCGTATTTTGTCCACTGCAGTGTAGACATAGCCTAAGACTGCATAGGGAGAGGAATGACACAGTGACATGTGGACAGAGGGGGGGTGGGATGTGCTATCCCCTCCCACTGATCTTAAGCAAACACACTGACTCGGGGGTGAGCACGAACAATGAAGGGGGGATGATGTCATCCCCCTTCAGTTAAGAAACACCCAGCTGGGAGGAGAAGAAATGCCCCTGGATTTGAAGAGCTGAGAAACTGAAAATACATTGAAACACACAAACTGATGAAGCGTTACATCCCCTTTAAGTTCCTTGCTGGTGATAACCTTTGCATGAGCAAGTGCGCTTTGTATACGTTTTGGTTCTATTGGCTTTCTGACCTTCTGCCTGCCTTTTGACCTATGTTTTCTGTTATTAGTTTGATTACTATTTGTTCTTCCTGGTTCCTGACCCATATCTGTTGACTACTCAACTATTGTGTTTATCTGTCTTGTCTCTTTGGTGCTTGCACTTACTCGTCGGATGCTAAGGGTATGTTCACACGGCTTATTGCTGCGCGTATAGTAAGCACTGCAATACGCCGGGTGTTTTGGAACCAGGCGCTGGTCAGAGCGTAATTCCAAAGCACGGGGGGCCATAGACATGCATTGTCAGTGGTCGTATTCGCGCTACATTGAATGTCAATTCTTCCCCCGCGCGTACAATATGTACAATCGTATTGTACACACGGGGGGATGATGCGTAATCCATAGCTCTCTATGAGAGCTATGAATTACCATAATTGCGGCGCGCATCTCGCCGCGTATAGTGCGCAATACACGACGAAATGCGCAACGAACCGTGTGAACATACCCTAAGGGTTGGCAAGCAGGAAGGGACATCCTGGGGGACTTAGGGCTAGGGTGCACTGTCTGGATTGTCGTTATAAGACGGTTTCTTTTACTCTATGTTTTCAGCACTATGATGAGAAAAGATTCAGTTGTCATATGATGGTTTCAAATGTTGCATTTCTGCAAACATTGTTTGCAAAAACATTATTGAAAACCATGCATTTTTTTCGAGCATTGTTTTTTTTTTTTTTTTTGCTAAAGTTGCTCCAGCCAGATGTTATCTGGAAGTGAACAGGCAATATTAAATGCACTACTGATGTTGCTTTCTTCTTTAAGTTTCTTTTTTTTTCTCTTTGGGTTCATTTTTATCAGAGGCAGTTTTTTTCAAAACTACAGTACAAAGATAATGACTGTAGCCTCAATCTGTATACACCACAAAGGAACTTACATAAGACATAGAAGGAACAGTCCTTTATTGCTTCAAAGTTAATCAACAACGCTAAGAAAGATTTTCAACTAAGAGCAGCAGTAAACAATTCTCAGGAAGGAATAATTATATGGAGGTTTTTTATTTGAAATTTTATTGAGCATTTTTTGAGTGACATACTTACCTGGTTAAGTCTTGCTACTCACTACATTTGTATTATAGCTTTTTCAAAATACAACATGCTGTATGTGTAGTGTATTTTCAGGAAGTTTGTGGTGCTTTTCTCCTCATAGACCTCATTTTTTTTCACTGCACAAAAAACACATTTGTGCACGTGTGTTATTTTTTTTTGATGCATTCCAAATAGCATTTTTTTTTACATTGCAAATCATTTGATAATTCACATGATTGGTGATAGGGAAAAGTTCAACATAATAAAAATGCATTAAAATGTTTTTATCAATGCAAACTCATTTAGGCTGCAAAAACTGCTATCAATACTGCATCACAAAATTCATGAAAACCTAAAGACAACATTCAGTTCTTGAAGCTTTTTTGTTACCATGCAAAATTAAGGAAAACATGTATGAATGGTTGTTTTGAGCCAACAAAAATGTTGTAGCCCTGTGTAACGGTCAGTGGTAGTGAATCCTCTGGACCACCGCAAGCAATGGTAGTAGCCACGCCAGGGAGCATAATCTAAGTAGTTTCGGTTTTCACCAGAGCCCGCCGCAAAGCGGGATAGACTTGCTGCGGCGGATTGCTACCAGGTCGCTACCCCTGACGTGAATTGCTTGCGGTGGCTGCCGAGGTGTGGCATGGTATAGAATCGTGAGGCAGGCTCGTAGTCGGGGACAGGCGGCAGGTCAGGACAGGTGGCTGAGGTTTGTGGTTGAGGGACGGAGGCAGAAAGGTACGATACACGGTAATGGCAATAAGGTACAACAGAACACTTCCTCTCTAGGCACAGGGCACTATCGATTCGGCAAGGTGATAAGGACGGTGCAGGACTTAAATAGGGTCACCGCCCAGTGACACCAATCACAGGTGCGCTGTCCCTTTAAACTGAGCTGCAGCAATGCGCGCACCCGCTAGGTGGGGGGCGATCGCGCATCTGGCCAGCAGCAGGAGCGCACGCCCGGGGTATGTGGACAGAGCTACAAGCACGCCCGCAGCCTGAGGACCGGGTTGCGGCACTGCTCGCAGCGGGAGATGCTGCCTGAGTGCAGGTGTGCCTGCGACCCGACATGGGGGTCGCAGGAACACCTGTGAAACCCTATCTGACAGATGTATGAACAGTGGTATGCCAAAATCTGCCTCTAACAATCTGTGTCAAATCCACAGCCAAAATCTGCATGAACGCCACGCTAATTCAGTGCTGAAATTTTGAGAGATGATGTAAGAACTTGTTGAAGATCTGTTATCATTACAAGCTCTTATCAGGACTTGTAGTGTGTGGGAGGTATAATAGTGATAGTTAAAGGGAGTTGTTAGGGATGGTCAGGGACACACACAAGACATGGACAAGTGGGGCCCTGACACTGATCCCAGCCTCTGTCCCTGCCTTTTGGGGAACCCGACTCTTTAACAGGCCGGCCCCTACCAGAAGACTGAAGGCTACACTTAGCAGCGTGCACAGACAAAGAACAAAAAAACAAAGAACACAGAACCAATAGTGGGAAACAGTCCAAGTCAATTACGGGCGGGCAGCGCGGTACAAGAATCGTGGGGCAAAGGGAGAAACCAGAAACAAGCAGAGATCAATAGCACAGAGAAACAACAATATAAACAGGCTAACTATAAAGGCACGCAATATAGCAGCAAAGAGAAGAGGAAGCAGCGGCTATATATAGGAAAAAGGGGTAGAAGTAGAGGAGTTAGGATAGGGGGAAAGGGACCTGTCAATCCAGGGAGCAGATTAACCCCCATGAGTGCTGGAGGATTTTCTGGCCAAGGCGTCGACCAGAAATCAATCAAAAGTACGAGGCTACAGGGAAGTGTTTCACACAAAGGGGCAGGCCACAGTTAAAATCGCCGCGGTTTTGTAGCCGGCGACCAGGGCCCAAATGGCACAGACGTGACAGTACCCCCCCCCTTCTATGAGGGCCACCGGACCCTCCTTAGATCCCCCTGGCTTGAATGGTTTGGCTCGGTGAAATTTTTGTCAACCAAAGTTCGGGGCATGCAAGTCCCTAAACGCCACCCATACCCTTCTTTCCAGGACCGTACCCTTCCAGTGCACCAGGTATTGGAGGGCATTCTGAACCCTGCGAGAGTCGATAATATGCTCTATTTCATATTCTAATTCCCTTGTATGACCACCGGATGAGGAGGAGGGCGACTGACCACACAGGAATGTACTTTTTTAGGAGAGATTTTGGGAATACCGGATGGATACGGAGTGGAACTTGGAAGGCGGAGTCTGAAAGATACCGGGTAATAATTTCAGTGATAATGAATGGACCGAAAAACCCGGGGGGGCGAACTTAGTAGATGGCACCCGAAGACGGAGATTTTTATTTGAGAGCCACACCTTGTCGCCAACTACTATTCAGGTCCAGGTCGGCGTTTTTTATTAGCGTAATTGATTTGCTGAGGTTGGGCTTTTTCTAGAGTCTAAATGACCCCTAGCCCAGACTGTGCACAGTCCTTTAAATGGCGGATTTGACACTAGGGGAGTTTAGATTCACAACCTGTAGCGGCGGAATATCTGGGGTGAAACCCGTAACTACAGTAAAAGGGGGGAGAGTTTGGTCGGGGAATTCTCATGATTGTTAAGGGCGAACTCTGCCATGGGCAAAAATTCTTTTCCACCTCTCCTGGCTTTCCCGAAACGTAGCATCTGAGGTATTTGTTCAAAGCGACGGGTTAAGTCTCTCATTTTTGCCCGTTAGTCTCAGGATGAAAGGCGGAGAAAAGGACAGAGAAGATGCCCAATTTACAACAAAGCTCTCCAGAACCCCGACACAAACTGTACCCCTCTGTCAGATACAATGTTGGAGGGAATACCATGGAGTCTAAGTATGTGACGGACAAATAAATCAGCGAGGAGTTTGGCTGAAGGCAATTTCCTCAAGCAATGAGATGACCATTTAGAGAATCGGCTACCACCACCCAAATCACCGATCTACCCTTGGAGGGGGAAGATCGTGATGAAATCCATTGAGAGTGAGACCAGGGCCTATTGGGCAATGGGAGGGGTGCAATATATCCCTCGGGGGGGGGCGTCGGGGTAACCTTTGCCCCTGGCACAGGTCTCCACAAGCAGTAACAAATTTTTTTCACATCACGCTGCCATGAAGGCCACCAATAGGTACGGGACAGAAGTATCCGGTTTGCCCCGATGCCAGGATGCCCAGACAAAACTGAGGGGGTGAACCTCCTCCAGAATTTTCAAACGAAGGTAAAAGGAACAAAAAGTTACCGGGGGGGTATCCGGGTGGGCCCGAGCCTTGAAGTTCGCAATAGCAGAGACTAAATCTGTAGTAAGGGTAGCCACGACTACTCCCGGAGCAAGGATATTCCCCGGTTCTCCTCTGAGAAAGTCACTCATACCATAACTTCGAGACAAGGCGTCGGTCTTAACATTCTTAGCCCCTGGACGGTAGGTTACTACAATGTTGAACCCAGTATAGAACAAGGCCCATCGCGCTTGACGAGGGTTCAATCGCTTAGCATTGTCAAGATATAACAGATTTTTATGATCTGTAAGAACATTTTACTCTATGTCTAGCCCCCTCCAGAAGGGGGTCTCCACTCTTCAAAAGCCCATTAATGGCGAGAAATTTTCCCTGTTACCAATAATCATAGTTAATCTCAGCGGTAGAGAAATTTTGGGAGAAGAAGGCGATGGTCTGAAAATTGGTAATAAGGTTCAGTCCCCTGAGACAGGACTTTCCCCTACACACCGTTTCTGACGCATCTACCTCCACAACAAAGGTTGTTCTGGGTCAGGGTGGACCAAGACAGGTGCAAACAAAAAAAAATTTTTTCAGAGTAACAAATGCTTGTTCGGCTTCTGGTGCCCAGGAGGTGGGGTCACTCCCTTTCTTAGTAAGGTCAGTAAGGGGTTTGACAATCAGGGAAAAAATTCTTAATAAATTTTGCGATAATAGTTTAGCCAAAACCTAAAAAACGTTGTATCTCTTTTTAAAGGGGATAGGCCGTAACCCACTCAGTGATGGGGAGAAACCTTTTGTGAATCCATACTTATAGAACTGGGACTCAGTATTTACCCCAGGAACCCTACCTCCTGGAGTCCGAACAGACATTTAGACTAATTGATTCTGACAAAACCTGGATAGGTCCTCTCTGACATGATCTCGATGAGTATCGTAATTCGGGGAAAAATATGAGGATTGTCATCTAGATACACAATTACAAAACGACCTAGAAGGTTCCTGAAAATGTCATTAACAAATCGTTGGGAAAACGGCAGGTGCATTACAAAGACCGAAAGGCATGACTAAGTATTCAAAATGCCCCTCAGGGGTATTAAAGGCAGTCTTCCATTCGTCCCTTCTCTGATTCGAATCAGGTTGTAACGCCCCCCGAAGGCGACTTTGGAGAACCATTGGGCGCCCACAACCTGATTAAGAAGAAACCGGGATCAGGGGAAGTGGGGTGCTGGTCTTTAATTGTTTTTCTTAATTGAGCTCCCTATAGTCAATACAAGGACGCCCGGCCTCCATCTTTTTTCTCGACAAAGAAAAACCCAGCTCCTAAACCCGGGGAGATAGACGGTTGTATAAAGACCCTTTTCCAGGCTCTCCTTAAATTTTTGACGCATAGATTCTCGTTCCGGGTGGATAAGTTAAAGATAAAGACCCCTAGGCAACTTCGACCCCGGAACGAGATCATAGCACAGTCAAAAGGCCGATACGGCGGCAGGTGTCCGCAACGGTCTCTCATCAAAGACGTCTTTGAAATCAGAACAAAATCGGGAATGGGAAAGGTTATCGTTTAGGAGCATACCAAAACTGTACAGTTTTCAAATGATCACCACATGAGTTCCCCCATTTTTTCAACTCAGCAGTCCTCCAGTCAAACACCGGGTTATGGGGGCGTAACCAGGGTAACCCTAGAATAATGTCCATGGTAAGTCCCTCCATGACAAAGAAAAGACAGTAGTTCCAAAAATGCAAACATCCAACATTCAGGGTTATTTCGGTAGTTCGGTATCTTATCCTTCCCTCCATTAGGGGGGTAGAATCTGCGCCTGAAACCAAAAAGGGAGAGCCATAGTGGAATTAGCTCTAAACCTAAAGGCTTTAAACCACCGCCATGCTAATAAAATTAACGGCAGCCCCCGAATCGATCAAGGCATGGCAAGCAAAACTCTTAACCCGAAGATTAGAGTTACAGGCAAGGAAAGCTGTTATCCAAGTTAGGGGGTACCTGTACGCCTGAGTTATTTCCCTTCCGACGTTCTTCAAGGCGTTTTGTTGCTTTCCCACGAGACTTTTGGGGCCCGGTGGGGCAGCTCCCCCAGGACATGACCCGGACTCTCCACAGTAGAAGCACAACGCGTTTTCCACCCGATGTTTTCCTTCTGATGGCTTTCCGACGTGGAGCCCAATACCATAGGTTCCTCTCTTGCAACCCCAAGCGGGAGATGGGGAAGGTAGTGGAGGAGAAGTAGGAAAACCAGCAATGAAAGGTGGACAGGAGAGTCCCGCCCTGAACTGCCCAGTGGACCCCCCAATCCTTTCCCTGCGTCTCTCTCTCACCCCCTGGTCAAAAGAGATAGCCAAAGTCATTAAGTCCCCTAAAGTCTCTGGAATAGGATGGCTGTCCATAGCATCCTTCACTGCCTCGGACAGCCCTTGTCTAAAGAGGGTTTTTGAGGGGTTGGTCAGGCCACCCAATTACTGAAACTCCATTGGCGGAACCGGAGCAGTAATCCTCAGCCGAGCGGCGACCCTGCTGGATGGACAGGAGAGGGGTTTCAGCTAAAGCCGCCCGGTTGGGCACATCATAAATCTGTCCCAGTGCTACAAAAAAATTGTCCACCGATTGCCATTCCTGGGCCTTGGGGGGTATGCCTAGGAGTGACACCGCCATGGCGACTTTTCAGCTTCAGAGGAAAAATGGGAAAACTGAAAAAAACAGATGGCAGGATTCCCTGAAGGTCCAAAACTTATCAGGGTTACCGTCGAAGCAGTCAGGTAACCGCATGTTAGGTTTGTGCTGCAAGTATAGTCCTAGAGGCCTAGGAGCAAGTGTGGGTACAGATGGGACGACTGGATCAGGGACTGGGGTAGACATGGCGTCCAAGTGAAGCGATATCTGGGACATAAGACCTGCCATGCCCTGAAACTGGGTAGTTAATTCATCCAAACGGTCAGAAACCGATAGATCGGTGTTCATCCTGAACCGCTGGGGAATTTGTTTGGAATAAGGGCCTGCTATAATGTTAGGGATGGTCAGGGACGCACACAAGACACGGACAAGTGGGGCCCTGACACTGATCCCAGCCTCTGTCCCTGCCTTTTGGGGAACCCGACTCCTTAACAGGCCGGCCCCAACCAGAAGACTGAAGGCTACACTGAGCAGTGTGCACAGACAAAGACAAACAAACAAAGAACACAGAATCAGTAGTCGGACAGTCCAAGTCAATAACGGGGCGGGCAGCGCGGTACAGAATCGTGAGGCAAAGGGAGAAACCAGAAGCAAGCAGAGATCAATAACACAGAGAAACAACAATATGACAGGCTAACTATAAAGGCACGCAATATAGCAGGCAAAGAGAAGAGGAAGCAGCGGCTATATATAGGAAAGGGGTAGAAGTAGAGGAGCTAGGATAGGTGGAAGGACCTGTCAATCCAGGGAGCAGATTAACCCCCATGAGTGCTGGAGGATTTCTGGCCAAGGCGTCGACCAGAAATCAATCAAAGTACGAGGCTACAGGGAAGTGTTCACACAAAGGTGGCAAGGCCACAGTTATAATCGCCGCGGTTGTAGCCGGCGACCAGGGCCAAATGGCACGGACGTGACAGGAGTTGTCTGAGAGTATAGTATGGTCCCTGGAGAGGACATGTTATAAAGAAGAAAAACAACCATTACTCACCAGTCAAGTACAATGTCGCTCCAAAACTGATGCTCTAGTAGTATCACAACACCATATACATCTATATGACTGCTGCAACCAAACACTCATTGTAGTGGGCATGAGCTATATATGCTGGCATTTCTGATAAACCTAAAGGTTGACTACAGTTGTCAGGTATTTGTAATTCAAGTCATCATTCTGCAGAAAACACCAATAGGTACCACCAGAACATTACAGTGGGGCCCAAAACTATATATGCCCTCATGAGTTTGCCGCCTGTAAAGCTATGCCTCCTGACAAACCTGTAAAGCTATTCATAGTTTCATATGTCCTAGGTTGCCACACAATAGGACTCCAGCCTTTGTACTACAATTGTGCTCGATTTTAAAGGCAAGTATTGGTTGGTTTGTTATTTTTTAACATTTCCTACAGAAACTTTTAAATATTATACTCTCAATCCTCCCTCTATAACCAAGCGGCTCACCTCACAAGGGACATCATGCTTCTTGGTGATGGTGGATTATCGTGAAAATATTATACTGCTATCACTCACCACCTTCATGCTAGAATAATCCTTTATTTTTAAGAACTGCTTAAATGTATGCTCTGACCTTATCTACTCACTCATATTCCTAACAAAAAAGAACAGAAAAAGGTATCCAACAATTTAGGATTTTTTTTCGGTAAAGGGAGAAAAGGAAAGTTTTTATAATAATCATACATGAAAAGTAATAATAATGCTGATGCCATTCATCTTAACCACAATGTGGAAAAAATAACACCCCTGATCAGAACCCAACTGCTACCATAAGACCTCTGTTTTATAAAATCATCCAAGGTAAGCAGAATTTGCTTAACATCCTCTTCTTTTGGGAGCATGCAGTTATGTTTTCTACAAGTTATTAGTCTAAATACTTCTCTTTAATGCAGGTCTTTGAGCTGTCACTAATTTTAATGCATCGTGAAAAACAAGGAATTTAGCCTAAATTAATAATGATGTAACATACCATGTTCAGACACTCAAATGGAAACTTTAGCCACAAAAATGGGATAACAATTTAATTGTGTCTTTAAATAATGGAACTTTTAAAATCCCCTATACAGCTGGGTATCTACATCATAGTGCAAACCACAAATGTCCCTACAGACACTACAAAATGGTAGTGGATATATCTGTAACAGTGATGTCTGCAGCTAGATTCCCCCATAATAGTAACAGTTACTGATGTTCTACAGCAGCATTGCAAATAGGTATCTCCATAATATTGATGTCTGTAGCTGGATGGCCCTATAACTGTGGATGCCAGTGTTATGCAAAAATCAAGCAGTAATCAACTCACCTGTTAAATAGGAAGTACCACACCCAATGACCAGTTGCAAAGTACTTAAAAATATACCAGCTTCCATTAAATGTCCATAATAAATGGACTTTTAACAGAAGCTGGTACATTTTGCTATATTTGAGTACTTTGCAAGTGGTCATTGGGTGTGGTGCTTCCTATTTAACTGGTGAGCTGAATACTGCCTAATTTTTGCATAACACTGACATCCACTGATGTCCAAACAAAAGTATAACAAAAATATCTATCCAGAACATGTCCACAGTACTAATGTTTTTTCATTACAGCATGCAGTTCTGAAATGCAGTGGGTTGCAAAAGTAGTCATACCGGTTGAAAGTTTTCTCATTTTTAAATGTTACAACCGCAAATTTAAATATATTTTATTGATATTTTATGTGATATAGCAACAGAAATGTCACAACACTGTCTGCTGGCAATATATACCATCAATAACATTGTGTGCGCTAGCCCTTTAACTCTCAAAGAGTTGGCGAGTGCACCCTAGGAACAGGTAAACATGCGCTGGCAGCTAGAAGCAGAGGCAGGCAGAGCAGGAGCAAGGAGAAGTGAGTACCTGATGGAGCAGCGACAGAGAACACAAGTCTGTCCGCAGTCTGGAGTTGGAAATTTGTTGCACATTATGACAGTACTGCCTATCCTCGTCTTCCGAGTTTGCAGGAGGTGGAACCTACAGATAAGGTCAGGAGCATTAAGATTCTCCACCATTTTCCAGGATCTTTCTTCTGGACCGAATCCCTTCCAGTCCATTAGGTTATTATATTTTGCCTCTGCAACGTCTTTCAGCTAGACTTTCCTGGACCTCATAGGTGTCACTGGAGTTCGTTTCAGTGGGAGAAGGTACAGGCTCTTGGGAAAAATGGTTGAGGACCAGAGGCTTCAGAAGAGAGACATTGGATGAATTTGGGATCCGCATAGAAGGAGGCAAACGAAGCTTGTAGCAGGATGGATTAATTTGCTGGTCTTCGGAAGGGTCCTAAAAAAGGTGTACCAAGCTTGAGACTGAAAATCTTCAGACCACTTATCTCCCGGGTGGAACACAAGGGGGTCTCTACTTCTTGTCAACCTGAGTTTTGGTCCAGGAAGATGCTTGGAGGAGAGATTGCTGGGTATCTTGAAAAATACGGGTACAAATTCCTTGGACGTGGAAATCCACAGCTGGAACATCTGAGGTAGTAGGCAATGTAAGAGAAGGCCGAAGATGTTGCCCATAGACAATAAAGAATGGTGGACTCCTGCAGATTTGGAATCGAGGTGGTTATAAAAAATTCAGCCCGGGGAAGTAGGTCAGCACAAACAACTTGACGGGAACAGACAAAGTGATAAAGGTAATTGCTGAGTACTTGATTCACCCTTTCCACTTGTCCGTTGGATTGAGGGTGGTAGATGGAAAAGGAGTCCATCTTTACCTGTATATGGGAACAGAATCTGGACACAAACTGTACCCCATGATCATACACAATATGGAGAGGAAGACCATGCTGCAGAATATGCAGAAAGAAGTGTGAGGCAAGTTGAGATGCTGAGGTCGGACCTGGGAGTGGTACAAAATGAGACACCTTGAAAAAGCGGTTGGTGACCACCCAAATGACTGCTTCAGCAGATGAGGGAGGTAAATCAGCATTAAAGTTCATAGTAACATGTGTCCAGGGATTTCCTGTACAGTTAGAGGCTGCAGAAATCCAAAGAGTTTTTGACGTGAAGAGTTGTTGCGGGCACAGGTAAAGCAAGCAAGGACAAAGTATTTGACATCTTGCTATCTCATAGGACAATTTTCTTGGTTTGAAGGCCGTGGGTCATTTTTGAACTCTAAGGCCCTCCAATTTGTGAAACATAATGTGTTAGTTCTTGAGTTATTGCAATTTGTTTTAACACATAACTATTTTCTTTTTAATGGTATTATCATTACCAAATAAAGGGAACCGCCATGGGTGTGGTTGTGTACCAAATTTTGCTAATCTATATTTTAGGGTGGTGGGAGGATAGTTTAGTTTTTTCAGAACACCTCACAAGCTTTACTAGTCACATTCACTTTTGGGGGTGGTTTATTGATGACATTTTGATTCTTTGGGATGGTGACAGGCACACATTTTTCAGTTTTGTTGAAGAATTAAATAACAATGACATAGGGATAAAATTCACCTATGAAATTCAAGAGAAGACCTTTAAATTCTTAGATTTACAAATTTCAGTTGATAGCTCAGATATATTCAAACACAAATATATAGAAAGTCGAAAGTCGATGCCAACAGCTGGCATCCACCATCATTGAAAAATGGTAAACCAATAGATCAGTATCTAAGGGCATGTAGAAATTGTTCTATTCTTGAAACATTTAATACTGAATGTACAGATTTGTTCAGTCTTTTTTCTAAGAGAGGATACCCTAAAAGATGCCTGGTAAAGGCATATAATAGTGCAAGGAACAGTGACAGAGGGCATCTATTGGTCAAACAGAGAGATAGGAGAGAAGGAAATCTGCAAACGTTGCATTGGTACCATTGACAATTGGGTCAGTGACGTTAGGGCAATCTTAAGAAAGCATGGGAATATCTTGCGAGTGGACCCCGATATCTTGGAGATGATTCCAAAATATCCTAATGTTACTTAGAGGAGGGGAAGAACCTCCAAGATATATTGGTGCACAGTCACTTCCAGCATGTGAATAAAGATGAAAAAATCACTTGGTTGCGATCCCCTATAGTGGGCTCCTACCCATGCGGAAATTGTTATTTTTGTCCCTACATTATGAAGACAAAATTTTTTATAAATCCAATTGATGGAAGAAAATACAACATACTACAATTCTTAAACCGAGGGAATGGTATATGGAGCAATATGTAATTGTTCCAAAATTTATGAAGGCAAAACAGTCCAAAAATGTTGCCATAGAATCTCAAAGCATTTGAGTACTATTAATATGAGAGGAGACACTACTTTATAAAGGCATATCCTGGAAAGGCATAAGGGACTTGAAATTTTTGGGATCTGTCGAAAAAAATGGGAACTCGTAGAGGCAATCTGGACATTATTCTTTTACAAGAAGAAGCCAGATGGATCTATTGGTTACATACACTTGGTCCTCAAGGCTTAAATGAAGGATTTTCTTATTCTGCATTTATTTAAAATACATGTCATCTCTAGATTACTTGAAATTTATTAGTAATTGTTGATGTTTACATTCTTTTGATCCGTTTTGGTTATGGTTAGCACCTCACAATATTTCTTACCAACATTTAAATTATATCCCGCCTATATTGAATACCTATTTCTATGTAAAATCATAAATGCATAATCTATTCAGCATTAAAAATTATGTATGATACTCACCTGAAGTCATAAGACCAGCATATATGAAAAATTTCTTCTTTTATCATTTAAAAAATATTATTGTTTTGACAATATGAAATAGCAGTAATCACAGTTTATTATTTAAATCCTTTAGAGATATAGCATTTAACTAAGTCCAACTAATGGCGAGCGTATAGTTAACATTTAAATTTAACATTTATATCCCGCCTATATTGAATACCTATTTCTATGTAAAATCATGAATGCATAAGTGTTCACCTCTTATTAAAATCATGCATGATACTCACCTGAAGCCATAAGACCAGCATATATCATTTTTTGTCTTTCATTGTTTTGACAATATGAGATAGTAGTAATCAGTTTATTTAAATTCTTTAGAGATACAGTTGTGCTCAAAAGTTTATATACATAGAATTTTTGCTTAATTGGCCTTTTTTCAGGGAATATGAATAATAACACAAAAACTTTTTTTCCACACATGGTTAGTGGTTGGGTGAGACATTTATTGTCAAACTACTGTGTTTTCTCTTCATCAATCATAATGAAAACCAAAAACATCCAAATGACCCTGATCAAAAGTTTACATACTTCAGGTCTTAATACTGTGTATTACCCCCTCTAACATCAATGACAGCTTGAAATCTTGAATGTTGGGGAAGTTTGTATCCATTTTTTAACTTTACCAGTCGAACTCATTTTGTAGCAACTGCTGCAGAAATGTGCTACTTTTGCTTTAGAAATGAGTAGAGATTATGAGCAGTGAACATATAGAGTAGTGCCCAAGTTAGTTGTTATTTGAGTTAGCAATACACTTCTATAGAGGCAATTTAGGTAAAAGAAAAGATTTTGTACCCAGTTAGAAAATTTTCTTATGAGATAGCAATCCACTATCCCTGTGAACTTCCCTGATACTCCATTTTTCTTCCCAAGCTAGAAATTTTCTTATGAGATAGCAATTCACTATCCCTGTGAATCTTCCTATTACCCTTAGCACCTTCTTTACAGTTTAAAGGACTAGTATGCACTGATCGGTGAACTAAATACTGTCAGAAGTATAGTAACAATTGGTGAGCAACAGAGTTGATAGATAGTGGTTGCTATAATTACTTGTATGAGAAGTTTATAACTGCAATATAGGGACTTTTAAGTCTTTTGTTCTTATCTACCTAGGCCTCTCTTATTTATTACCCAAGTTGTTATGGGCACTAATTTGGACTTAGTTATATATTTAGGTAATTGTCCTTAAAGGGGTTGTATCATTTCATTAAATGGCCTTCAGAATAAGGAGACAGTGAAAACAAGCAACTTTGCATTTGGATGTCATTAGCAAAGCTGTCTTATCACAGTATTCCTTATCTTCGTTTTCTGGAAACAAACTTCTCCAGTGCTGGTCGGATAGTCGGATCCCACCTCCTTGCATTTCATTAGCTGAGGGTTCTAATAATTTACATTCTGTTCGGCCACCCAGACGGCCGTATTCACCGGAGCTTGCATTCCTGCCTCTCGCTCAGAATTAGGGGCCGACAACAATTTCACTTTATACAGCTAGCTGCCTCCTCATTGACACTGCAGCTGTCTCTATAATCAAAACAGCACAATTGTGCCACGGTGCCTTAATGCTCCTGAATGTAGGGGGCCGACATAAAATTTCACTCTATACAGCTAACTGCTCCTCATTAACACTGCAGCTACTGCTACAATCTGAAAACAGCAGAATTGTTTATCGGTGCCTTATGTAAACATGAAGGGAGACGCCTCTGTGCTCTGGATGGATTCAACTGTAGCAGGCCTGTGGTATTTAAACAGCTCTTACAAAATAAAACTGCATAGGGAGAGGACAGTGAAATGTGGAGGGGGACACACACACTGGAGCCAGCATGAACAGTGAAGAGGGGATGCTGTCATCAGTTAAGAAACACCCAGCTGGGAGGGGAAGAAAAGCCCCTGGATTTCAGGAAGTGATAGCATCAAGCTTCAAGAGAACAGCCAAAGTGAAGAAGCGATACATCCCCTTTAAATAGAAGTGAGGTAGTGGTTGCTGTGTTTTAATTTGTGAGTGAAATTCAGAGATTTTTATAGTATCTTTAAAAAAGGTTAAGTATTAGTTAGTTAGCAAAATATACTAGAGGAGAAGGAACCAAGTTTAAGGTTGTCTATGGCAAATGTGGGCTAAAAATAGTAAGTCACTCTGTCCTTCACCTTTGCAATTCCCGTTCTTTATCTGTATTTGTCCTGCCAGTAGATGGCGCCATTTCTCTAATTCAAATTGGCCAGTATTTTGCAGTCTCCAATATTGTAGTTCCTTTCTACTGGGGAAAAGGCTTTAGAGAAGAAACTGCAAGTGACGGACTTGTCTTTAGGTGTCTTCTGCATGAGAACAGCCCCAGCTCCCACAGACCAAGCATCCACCTCAAGGAAAAAAAAAATTTGGGGATCTGGTCGAGGACAGGTGCTGTAGCAGAAGTGGTTTTAAGATAGTCAAATGCATCTTCTGCTTCAGGCGGACAGAGTTTAGGATTACCACATTTTGGTTAGAGCCACTATGGGTGCCACCAGGGTGGAAACGTGGGGAATCAATTGGTGGCAGTAGTTAGCAAAGCCCAGAAAGCATTGGATAGCCCGAAGACGAATAGGTGAAAGCCACGGCTGACAGTATGGTAGGATTCATCTTCAGACCGTTATCAGAGATGATGTACCCTAAAAGGGGCAGACTGGTCTGTTCAAATAAGCACTTCTCCGCTTTGGCATAGAGGTAATTGTTTCACAGGCATTGTAAAACCAACTGCACATGGTCTCGATCAGATTTTAGGTCAGGAGAGAAAATCAAGATGTCATCGAGGTAGACCACAACACAAGCATATAGGAGGTCCCAGAAGATCTCATTAACAAAGTCTTGAAAGATTTCTGGAGCAAAGTCCAAAGGGCATCACTAGGCACTTGAAGTACCCATCGCAGATGTTGAAGGCAGTTGTTATGAGTGGCCCCTCAGCTCGCATGTCGGGCTTCAAGCGTTCTCACACTCCAAGTCAGTACTCACCTCTCCTCGTTCCCTGTTAGGTTCCTGCCGGCGTTCCCACCTCCTAGGGCGCACGCGGCAGCTTTGTGAAATGCCTCATCTGGTTCACAAGATTCCAGAATAGAGCCCTTCAGCACTTCTCTATTGATCAGAGGCTCATCTAGTCCGAAAAGTGGTAGACGGTATCTGCAAACTGGAGACAAATGAATCCAGAAAGACAGGAACTTGAAAATTGACACCAGATGAGGAACTACGAGTGACTGACATAGTCATGGGGAGGATTCATCTAGGATCGCCTCTCCCACATGACCTAGGTGCTGGAGTTTTCACGAACGAAGGGCAGTCTCTCAGGAAATGTTTCTTGCTGCCACAATATTGACAGAGATTCAGAGTGCACCTGCAGGTGCATTCTACCTCCATTAAATGACTTTTGTCAACATGCATAGGTCTATCAAGAGAATAGTGGTGGCAGTGGAGGTCTTTGGAAGACTGATGTGCTACAAGAAAGTCTGTCAGGATGGAAAGAGTATTTTTGCTGGTGAAGCGCCAATTATCTCTCAGTGAAACAGACATCAGTTCTGTAGGCCAGAACGATGAAATCGTCCAGATTAGTAGGAAGATCTCGACCAGCCAGCTCATCCTTGATTCACTCTGTGTGGACTTCTCAGAATTAGCTATCAACGTATTCCCTCTCTCCTAGAGGGGTTTGGTCCAGGCCAGGACTTCTCCGGAGAGTAGGCTGGTAAGGAAGGCTACCTTGGCTTTATCTGCAAGGAACTGATGCGTCAGTACCGCAAAGTGAATGGTGCATTGATTTAGAACACCGCGGCAGGTTTTGGGGTCCCGAATTAATGTAGTAACAGAGGCAGGTGATAACGGGAGGCAGAGCTACCGCAGTAGAAGAGGCAGGTGGGGGTGCTGGTACGGTTTCTAGGACACCTGCTGCAATATCTTGAAGCATCTGAAAGAACCGTGGGTGCTTTTATGTGCCACTATGGCTACAATGTCATGGACATTTGACAGGGGCATATTGTAGGGATCCATGGACATTTGAACTGTCACAACACAGGTGGTGGATCTACTGGATCATCGTGGGAGATTACACTCATCAGAGACTGCCACAAGGTGGGAATAGATTGGCTGAGATGGACTCCCAGGTTACTACCCTTGACATGGATGCTTGCCACAGCCGTGGTGCCAACGAAGTACCGGAGGAACAGGCAAAAGCGTAATCGAGTCACAGGCACAGCATGTAGGGCAGGCAGCATGCAGAGAGCAGTCAGGAGTCCGTTAACAGGGGTCAAAACGAAGAAACACAACAGACAGGCAATGATGCACAAACACTAAGTCAAGAACAGCAACAACTGGCAACCAGCAGGGGAAGGGAGTTCCTTTAAATAATCGGTGCTGGCAGGAGATAAGGTCAATGGCAGTGGGTGGTGTGGTCTGTCTCTTTAAATTATACAGAGCCGGCCTGTGCCTTCCCTCAGAAGTTTATACACATTGTTGAGGTGAGCAGAGCAGGAATGGGGAGAAGTGAGTAACTGATGGGGCGGTAGAATAGAACTCAAGTGCTCTGGTCAGAAGAAACCAAAATTTAATTCTTTAGCCTAAATTCCAAATGCTATGTGTGGAGGAAAGCTAACACTGTACATCACCCTGACCACATCATCCCCACCGTGAAGCATGGTGGGGGCAGCATTATGCTGTGGAAAGGCTTTGCTTCAGCAGGGACTGGGAAGCTGGTCAGAGTTAATGGAAAGATAGATGAAGTTAAATACAGGTCAATCCTTGAGGAAAACCTGTTAGAGACTGCAAAAGACTTCGTACAGGGACATTGTTTCAGATTGCAGAGGACAATGACCCTAAACATCATCCAAAGCTACAATGTAATGATTCAAATCAAAGCAAATTAATGTGTTAAAATTGCAAAGTCCAGACCTAAATCGCAGAATCTGTGGCAGGACTTGCTTTTCAAAAATGTTCATCAAGCAATCTGACTGAGCTAGAGATATTTTACAAAGAAGAATGAGCAAAAATGTCAGTCTCTAGTTCTGAACAGCTGTTAGATACATAACTCAACAGACTGCAACTGTCATTGTAGCTAAAGGTGGTCCCCCAAAGTATTGACTCAGGGGGGCTGAATACATATGCATGTCATACTTTTCATTTTTTTAATTTGCAAAAATTTGGAAAAGCGTGTATCATTCCTCTTACAATTCAGAAGTACTTGTTACTTTGTGTTGCTCTATCACATAAAATAGCAATAAATATATTTAGGTTTGTTGCTGTAATATTTAAAAATGTGGCTGAAACCCACTGTATGCCAAAGATAAATGCCTGTCATCTAACATTTTAATAGTAGAAACATTTTAAGTAATCTTAGTTTTAAAATTGATAAGACAGAATGATTTCACTGCTGTGGCTGCGCATTCGGTACAGGATACAATATAAATTCATCACACTCACACATAAAGCTCTCCACAGTTCTGCACGCCCTACATCTTCTCCCTCATATCTGTCTATCACCCTACCCGGTCTCTCCGCTCTGCTGCAGAAATCAAACTACAGATCACAATCTGAACCTCCCATGCCCATCTTCAAGATTTCAAACGTGCTGCACCCATTCTCTGGACCATCCTACCAAGTACCGTCAGGTACAATCCTAGCCTTCACAGTTTTAACCCCTTAAGGACCCGGCATTTTTTTTTGTTGTTGACACGTTCGTTTTTCCCTCCTCGCCTTCTCACAGCCATAACTTTTTTATTTTTTCACCTACATAGATATATGAGGGCTTTTATTTCGCGGGACAAAATGTACTTTCTAATGGTCTTATTCACTGTACTATAGAATATACTAGGAAACCGCAAAAAAATTCCAACTGGGACAAATTCGCCATGTTTGCGGGTGTTTTGCTTTTACAGTGTTCAATCTTCGGTCAATACAATGTGTTATCTGTTGATACGCATCCGACAATACCAAACATGTAGGGTTTCTGTTATGTTTTGGTCCCGTAAAAAAATTCCAAACTTTTTCTATTCTTGAAATTTGCGCCGCGGCGCCAGTTTGTGCGGCCAATACATTTTTTGCACTAACACCTACGGATGTCAGTGAGAGTGCATTTTTTGCGTGCTGAAGTGTACTTTTTATTGCTAGCAGATTGGAATGCATGCAACTTATTTTATCACTTTTATTCCATTTTTTAAGTGACGTAAAATGACAAAAAAACGCAATTTTGGCGTTTGGAATTTTTTTTCTTCTACTGTGTTCAGCGTACGGGATAAATGATGTTATCTTTTTAGAGATCGGACTTTTTCGGACACGGCGATACCAAATATGTGTAACTTTTTTATTATTTTATTGTTTTTATTTGTAAAATGGGAAAAGGGGGTGATTTGAACTTTTAATACTTTTTTTTGTACTTTAAAACTTTATTTATTTTTTTTTTACTTTAACATTGAGTCCACCTAGGGTGCTTGACCACTAGGTGGCGCGATTGTCAATACAGTCTAATGCATTGCATAGACAATGTATTAGACTGTTCCAAGATGGCGGTTTCCCCACTTTCTGTCTACGGATGAAAGTGAGGCAAACCAGGACATGGGAGTGACGGGAGCCTTCAAAAGGCTCCCCGCTGCCATGTCCAGGTGTCGGATCACTCTGAAGATCGGTGTGCGGCACCGATCTTCATTCATTCAGATGCCGCGGCCATCTTAGCCGTGGCATCTGAATTGTTAAACAGCGCGGGCGGCGCTGCCCGTTCGCGCTGTAACAGCCAGGTGTTAGCCGCTAACACTCGCCAGCTGTGCGGGGGGGTCGCGGAGCGATCCCCCTGCAAAGCCCCTTAGGGACCCTGGGACGTACTCATCCGTCCAGGGTCCTTAAGGGGTTGAGAGTGTCCTGAAAATACATCTTCTTTGGCATGCCTACCATGATCCCTAATTGATAACCCACACCTTCTATCACCAACGCTTCTTTAACTCACTAGTATAGGGCACTCACAGGCACTTGGTACTGTCATGGTGGCAGGTTCACCACATTTTTATGTAAACCACCCCATATTTATGAAACAAGGCTGGACTTGGTAAACTTCACCACCTCTCCCCCTTTGTCTCCCCCAAGCACCCTCATAGATTGTAAGCTCTTGTGAGCAGGGCCCTCACAACTTGTGTCTCATCTGTAAGTAGCTTTCATTGTGTAATGTCTGTCTTTTGTCTGTACTTATACCTTCTACATTGTAAAGTGCTGCGGAATTTGTTGGCGCTATATAAATAAAGATTATTATTATTATTATTATTAATGATTGATCAAACCAAATGCTGTGAGCATAGTGCAAAATAGCTGAAGTGGATTTAATATTATGTATTATCCACCACAGGAATAAGGGCTATTAATTGTTACTATAAATGATCATATACAGTGAAGGAAATTATTATTTAATCCCTTGCTGATTTTGTATGTGTGTCCACTGAAAAAGACATGAACAGTCTATAATTTTAAGGGTAGGTTAATTTTAACATTGAGAGATAGAATATCCAAAAAAAAATCCAGAAAATCACATGACCCTGAGCAACACTGAGGCTTGCTCTGCGCCAAACCCAACCATCCCCCCACACCCCAGAACCCCCTGTCACCTCTTCTCCGCTGCTCGTGACCAGCCTTCTTAAAATAAATACGCAGACCACCGACTGGACTGAAAGGGCCACAGCAGACGTTTTATTAACAAAAATACAACATAAAACTTTATTTTGCATATAAATATATACATAAATAACCATCTAATAAATACTTATACATTAACCAAAACTCAACCCATCGTAACCAGGCAACAACCATTCCCACTGGGGCAGAGGTCCTTGGAGCTAAAAAACGACCTGGCGACCAAAAATCCCCGAAGGGACAAACCATCCTACCCCCAGCCGCATTCCACTGACTCGGAGGTCCAAAAGCCAAACTAGATGGCTCACCCAATTCGCTCTCCAGGGATACCAGCCTGAAAGAGCCCCACCTTCGCCAGGCCGGGTCAACGTTCATCAATCCTGAGGAAGTCATATACCTAATGACTCCCTCACCCAAACTCCTCATCCAACTCCAAGAACCCCTGCCGCCAAAGGCCACCATGACACCTAAACTGCTACCCAGTATCATAAAATTAACCCCTAAATTAGGGAGGAAGGGCGGGACTGCTGCCTGGCGTCGCGCCACTGAATCCCTGGGTGGAAGGGGAGGTCTCCCGGACCTCCGCGCTTAAGCCCCGCCCATGCCACGCGCGCTCGGCCGTCCAACTCATTTGCATGCGCCCAGCGTGCCGGGTCATGCCGCGCCTCCCCTAGGGGCCGGGGGGCGGCGGTTCGGCGCGTTACTTGACCCTGAGCAACACTGAGCCTTGCTCTGCGCCAAACCCAACCATCCCCCCGAACCCCATAACCCCCCTTTCACCTCTTCTCCGCTGCTCGTAACCAGCCTTCTTAAAATAAATACTCAGACCACCGACTGTAATGAAATGGCCACAGCAGCCGTTTTATCAACAAAAATACAACATAAAACTTTATTTTGCATGTAAATATATACATAAATAACCATCTAATAAATACATATACCTTAACCAAAACCAACCCATCGTTACCAGGCAACAGTGTGACATTCCCTCTGGGGCAGGGGTCCTTGGAGCTAAAAAAACGACCTGGCGACCAAAAACCCCCCGAAGGGAAAAAACCATCCTCCCCCCAGCGCATTCCACTGACTCGGAGGTTCCAAAAGCCATAATAGATGGCTCACCCAATTGCTCTCGGGATACCAGCCTGAAAAAAGGCCCCACCTTCGCCAGGCCGGGTCAACGTTTTTTCAACCCTGAGGAAGTCATATACCAATGGACTCCCTCACCCAAACTCCTCATCCAACTCTAAGGGAAACCCCCTGCCGCCAAAGGCCACCATGACACCTAAACTGCTACCCAGTATCTTTAAAATTAGCCCCTAAATTGGGGAGGGAGGGTGGGACTGCTGCCTGGCGCCGCGCCACTGAATCCCTGGGCGGAAGGTGAGGTCTCCCGGACCTCCGTGCTTAAGCCCCGCCCACGCCATGCGCGCTTGGCCGCCCAGCTCATTTGCATGCGCCCAGCATGCCGGGTCATGCCGCGCCTCCCCTGATACCAGCCTGAAAGAGCCCCACCTTCGCCAGGCCGGGTCAACGTTCATCAATCGTGAGGAAGTCATATACCTAATGCCTCCCTCACCCCAACTCCTCATCCAACCCCCAAGAACCCCTGCCGCCACCACGAACATGCCATGAAACCTCATGCAAGCAAGGCCCCCACCAAGCCAACTGCCCTCTCGATGCCTTCCTGTATACCTAACGCCCACAAATCCAGGCCCACTGCCATCAAATGAACCCCGTCTGATCTCCAAAAATTCCCCTCACCCGACTCCAACTCAATATGCCGGATGAACACCCCGCCATTCCTGGCCACAAAACCTGCCACTGACCGGTTCACTTTCACTCTCGCCCGATTTAAACTGTCCACAGAGTGAGCTCCCCTCCAGTGATGTCGGTACACGATATCCGACCATACCACAACCATCTCCGGAAACTCCGACCACAAACGCAACAGGTCAAACTTGATACTCTGTATCAACCCACTAGAGGTCACTAAACCCAAGTCATTCCCCCCTACATGTAATACCAGGACATCCGGAGGTCTATCCAACGCCGCAAAGCACATGACTTCGGGCACCACCCCCATCCACCGCATACTTCGCCTCCCCAACCATCGCACTGACGCCACACTCCTCGGTATCCCCAACTGACGCCCAGTCGGCCGAAGCTCCGCCCGCTCCGCTCCCCAATAGACATACGAGTGACCCAGGATCCAGACGAGGAGAGGGGGATGTTCTATAATAATAAAACAGAGAACAACAAACACATGAAAAAACAGCTCCCCGTCATGCATCCCTCCTTTACCCCCCAACTGCATGTCACCAACAGTGGGCGGACATAAAGTCTGTATCTATCAGACTCCCAGCGCCCTATCCTGCGCACTACTTCAGGGCTCAATCCCAACCCGCAGCCTCAGTGGCTGCCCCAATCCGAAAAGAGTGCGGGGCGAAACCCTTTGGGTCTAACCCTAATGCCTCCACGCATCTCCTGAAAACTGCCGTGAACTGAAATCGCGACACAAAAGACCCATCCTCATATACAAGGAGCGACCCACAAGAGACCCTCCGCAAAGCCCGAAACGCCCGCACTCGCTCCACTGGGCACATTAAGGCCCCTGGAACCCGCCGCAAGACCACTCTTCTCCCCTTGCCAGCCTGGTCTGTTTTTGATCGCCGAATCAAAAAACTAACCTCATCCCCGCTAACCTCAACCTCTTCAACCTGGACCCCCCCATTTGCACCGATTAGGGGACACCAGCTCCCCTATTCTCAGGGCCCCGAAAAAGGCCAAAGCAAAAGCAAGGCGAAATAAAGTCAATTCGTACCCAGAAGCAGCAACTTCCCCCAACACCGACCCCAGCCGTTCCAGGAGCGCAAAGACCACCGGCCTCCTGGTATCTCTGCTGGTCCGCCCCCTCCTGTACCCCTGCAAGGCTCGGGACACGATAAAGTCCTTTGTCACGTCCTGTAACCTCCGCATCTTGAACCTGAAGGCCAACCATGCCACAAATCTGGACACCCTAGACACTGACCACCCTTCCCTCTGGCATTTTGCCAGAAAACATAACAAGGCCCCTACACAATCATTGTCTGAAGACACATCCCCCAAAGCCCTGATCCAGTCGGCCCACTGCACCCACACTGCCTCGTACGCGGCCCAGGTTCCACCTGACAGCGAAGACTGAATCAGGCGGCCGGCGTCTCGAAGGCCACAGCCCAAAGGTGATTCGGGCACTCCTCCCCTCACTCTGAAGCCGATGGCGCAAGGTTCCGGAACCGGTCCCACTGCAATCGAGGAAGAGAATCAGCCACCGAATTCCTAACCCCTGGCACATGTTCCGCCCGAACCCAGGAATTTAACTCTAGGCAGCGCAGCACCAGTAACCGTAGCAGGCGCACCACCAGAGGAGACGACGCGGTAAGGCTATTGATGGGGCCCGGGAAACCCCACCGGATTATACAAAGAAACGGACTTTCCGGTTACGGAACTGCACCCCCCATAACTCCACAAAAAGGCCGTAAGTTCCGAATCAACCGGCCAGCCCGCCCCACTCTGCCGGCCACGGGGCCGCCACCCCCACCTATCACCGCAAATCACTCCAAACCCTGTGCTGCCCGCCGCATCGGTAAAAATCTCAATCTCCTGGTTTGATAGTTCCTCCCCTAGGATAATGGACCGACCATTATAACGGACCAAAAACTCCGCCCAAACTTCCAGGTCTTCCCTGTGGTCCCTGGTCAGGCGCACGAAATAGTGAGGCTTCATGATGCCTGACAAAGCAGCCGCTAAACGCCGACAAAAAACCCGCCCCATAGGTATGATCCTGCAGGCGAAGTTCAGTTTCCCCAGCAAGGACTGCAGCTCTCTCAGTTGTATTTTACGGAGATGACACGCCTTCCGCACCTCAAACCTCAAGACCTGTAGCTTATAATCAGGCAACCTGCATTCCATCTTAATGGAGTCTATACAAATCCCCAGGAACTTCATACAGGTACCCGGACCCTCCGTCTTGTCAGCCGCTAAGGGAACCCCAAAGTGATCCGCCACCCATCGCATTGTTTGCAGCAGTGACCCGCATACCGGGGAACCCGCTGGGTCCACGCAAAGAAAATAGTTTAAATAATGAATGATGGACCCCAATCCGGATACATCCCGCACCACCCATTCTAGAAACAAGCTAAACGCTTCAAAATAAGCGCACGATACAGAGCAACCCATCGGAAGGCAACGATCAACAAAAAACTGGCCCTCCCAAAAACATCCTAACAACCGCAAACTATCCTCCCGCACTGGCAACAAGCGAAATGCAGACTCAATGTCTGTCTTCGCCATCAATGAACCCGACCCAAAATGGCGAAGGAGGGCAACCGCTTCATCAAAAGAAGTGTACACAACTGAACACAATTCTGGAGCAATCCCATCATTAACCGACTGCCCCTTTGGGAACGACAAATGATGGATGGGCCGGAACTTGTTTGGCTCCTTCTTTGGCACTACTCCCAAAGGCGACACCACCAGGTCATATAAGGGGGGTTCCACAAAAGGCCCCGCCATCCTCCCCAGAGCCACTTCTTTCGCAAGTTTCTCCGACATACCGAAGGGTGTTACCTCGCCGACCTCAAATTTCCCCAAGAAAAGGGGACAAATGCCCCGGAGGGGGAATCCAGAAAACCCCTGCTCAAAACCTTCACCCAACAGCGCCACCCTTCCTACCGGATAAACTGTCCAGATACGGCGCCATCCGCGAGAACCTTCACCCCGGGGTCCCCCCCTTTGGCCCCCTGAACCACTCCCTTTAGCTCGCCCTTTCTTGAAGCATTTGGAAACCGGAAGGGATGCGCCCCCGCAGAACGAACAGACGTGTTTAAACCGGCAGCCCGACCCGAACTTACACTGGCCACTATTAAACTGCCAACACGCTCCTCCATTCTGGGCCACTTCCTGGCTACCCGGCCCGGATCCTCCTGCAGATCCACTTTGGCCGGTGGACCCGGCCCCCCCATGAAAGGGCTGCCCGAACTTCATTGGGGCCATCACCCGAAGCCACAGGCCAATATCCTTATGGTCCCACCTTATAGAAGGACGGACCGCCTTTCTCTGCTGGAAATGATCATCGTAACAAAGCCAAGCCATTCCCCCATAAGCCCAATACGCCTCACCTATCGAGTCCATATAGCAGAATAACGCCGAACAGTTTTCCGGCGCCTTCTCCCCTATGATTTTCATGCAGGACAATGCTCCATCATATGCATCCAAATACTCCACAGCGTGGCTGGCCAGTAAAGGTCTGAAAGACGAAAAAATAATGACATGGCCCCCTTGTTCACCTGATCTGAACCCCATAGAGAACCTGTGGTCCTACATAAAATGTGAGATCTACAGGGAGGGAAAACAGTACACCTCTCTGAACAGTGTCTGGGAGGCTGTGGTGGCTGCTGCACGCAATGTTGATCGTAACCAGATCAAGCAACTGACAGAATCTATGGATGGAAGGCTTTTGAGTGTCATTGTAAAGAAAGGAGGCTATATTGGTCACTGATTTGTTGTTGGTTTTGTTTTTGAATGTCAGAAATGTTTATTTCTAAATTGTCTGTTGGTATATTGGTTTATATGGTGAAAATAAACAAGTGAGATGGGTACATATTTGGTTTTTATGAAGTTGCCTAATAATTCTGCACAGTGATAGTTACCTGCATAAACAGATATCCTCCTAAGATAGCCAAATCTAAAACAAAAACAAATCCAACTTCCAAAAATATTAAGCTTTGATATTTATGAGTCCTTTGGGTTGATTGAGAACATAGTTGATGTTCAATAATAAAAAGAATCCTCTCAAACACAACTTGCCTAATAATTCTGCACACACTGTAGTCAAAGAGCAGGCAATTGGTTGACACAAAGCTAGAATAAACAAGACTATCTGTTTAAAAGTGGTCAAGGCAACAAACATGATGTCACGTTTTCTAACCGAGGGGGCTAGAAACGTCCGAGTATGGTGGACTCTCTGGGCCCACCGCGGGCGCAGAGGGTAACACTCGCGGTGGGTAGCCGAAGTGTCAGACAGGACACCGGACACTGTTGACGAGTAAACGGATGGTGTAGCTGTAGTCAGGTGACAGAGTCCCAGAGGTATTACAGCAGCAGGAATCAGCAGGCAGTAACAGGAGAACAGTACGTCAGGAAACAGCAGGGAAATGGATGTGCTTTACAGCGCAGGGTTGAATGCAAAAGTTCACTAGAAACTCAAGGATTAAACAATAGGAGCGCAGCAAACAGAGGTCTAGCTCAAGGGATGGACACCAACGAACTGACCAGGAGCACAGGGAGGAAGTTCCTTATGAAGGTCACTGAGCAGGAACACTGGCTCTTTAACTACTTATGCACTGCCACGCGCGCACCCTAGAGGGCGCGCACACACGGCGCACCAGCCAGAGTGGAAAAGAGCGAGCAGGAGCGAGGGCCGGTGAGCAGATGCTGCCGGCAGATGCCGCTGTCGGCGGAGACAGGAGCCGGGGCAGGTAAGTATACAGAGCCTGCAGCAGGGGAACGGGTACGACTGTGGACTGAGTCAGCGGCTGCAGCGTGCACCGTGTCACATGACTTGGAAGTCCAGAGGTTAGGTTCCGACAAGTTCTGTTTCTGAAAGATTGTGTGAGACATCAGCTTGAGAGAGGTTAGTAAACAGTCTTTTGTATGAGGTTGGATGCCCTAAGGCCTGTTTTTTTTTTTGCCTGGTTAGAGGGGATTTTCTGCAAGTGTAATATTTAATGTTTGGCTTGGCTGAGGTATGACAGACTGGAGTGTAACAGATATGAAATACAGGAACTTCTAGAAATAGTACCATCAAGCCTCTGGTTAATATACGTTGATGTGAAATTGTTGAGCTCATTGTGCCACTATTTTGTGAAGAAAGCAGAAATATAGTTCCTTTGTTTAAACCAACACACTGTACAACTATTTCTTTGAAGGGGGTCATTAAACATCTGGATGTCTCCCTTAACACGAGATTGACGGCCCATGATTTTCCGTGGCATTTGCTTCCAGTGTGCCAATCAATGTGTCTATTTTTACTTTCAGGCCACTTTGTCGGGCAGCCCACACTGATTGTATCTCCTCTGTTGCCAACCCAGGTTGGCAACAGGTTGGTACTTAGTACTTTAAGGGGGGCCACTGAAATTCCACCAATTATTTTTTTCTGGGCTGAAATCCCCCACTATTTGAAGGTATCCCCCCCAAACTTTGCTTTTGGTGTCTTAGGTATTTTTTTAAAATAGTTAGTTTTTGGGGCCGAATTTTTTAAAAATTTCCCGATTCGTCACTTCCCCAAAATTTTCCTGAAAAAATTTGTTTTTGCCCCCGAAATCGCGTTAAAAACAGCTTTTTCCGGGCCAGAGAGCCTGTATGTTGCTGTGGGAACATTTTTCCCATCCCTTAAATTTTGCAGATGAAGCTTTTTTTGGTCTTCTTTAAAATCCCTGGGGTTTTGTATGACACGCACATGACTGACGCTGCTCTTAAAATTTCGTTAAATCAAAAATTTCCCTGGGGGCATTTTCGGGGGAAAAAACTGCCCAAAAAAAACTGAAGGGGTTTCCGCCGATAAAGTAAAGGGCAGCGCGAGCGGGGAAAAAAGGGGCAAGCTAAAAGGCAGCAAAAAAAAGGGGGAAAATGGAAAATAGCCATCCCAGGGAGGGGGAATCAAAAGAGGCCCCGGGTTTTTTCAAAAGACCCCGCCGCAAAGGGGATGGAACTTGCTGGGGGCGGGATCTACCGGGCCCTTTACCCCTAAGTAACGGGTTCGGGGCAGCCGGGTGTAGCGAGGTAAAAATTGAAAGGAAAACCTCGGAGTCGGGACAAGCGAAAGGTCAGGACAGCCGGAAAAGGGATCGGGTCAAGGGACGGGGGGCAAGCGGTACAGAAACCCCGGATAATCAGACAAGGCTAAAAGGAGGGGGCCCGGAGGGGGTTTTTACCTGTCTGTAATTTGGACAAATGATTACATTTCATACTGAAAAAGGGGCCCATCCAAAACCATTTTTTCCCAAGCATTTGCTTGTGTTTCACTTTTCCCAGTTTTGTACTAAATTCCATCACTAATGGCACCGAATGCAAAAAAAGTACCCAAACATTTCCCCCAGTTTGAATCTCCTTCAAATTTTCCCTTTCCCCTGCATTTAAAAAAATTTTTTTTCACACAGAACTGGATTTTAAACTACTACGTTTTTGCTTATAATAAAATCCTTTGGGAAATTTTTTTTGGGTTTAAAAATGAAGAAGCTGATGGAGGGAGGGAAATTTCCCGGGCCAAAAAAGGTTTCGGAAGTTTTAAAATGTACGGAGGGTTTCTCTATAAACACTTGGGGTTTGTCCTCCCTCTCAGCAGCTGGAAAAAAGAAATCCTTTTGGGTGGAGAGCCAAAAAGTCATCCCTCTGCCCGGGTGGTTGACTATTTGGCTGTCATAGCCAGGGAAATCAGCATGCTAGGGGGCCCTTTTCGCAAGTGATTCGAGGGACTCCCCCCCTCCCTCTCCAAATGTAAACTCCAACGGTGCTTGGGGGTGCTTGGGGGAAAAGGGGGCACAATGACCCGAGGGTGGAGGTCCGGGAGCAGCCACAGCCGCATGAGGTCAGATAGTGGCACAATAACCCCAAAATGTGGGGGGTCCGGCAGCCCGCCAGCACGCCGGGGGTTTAAAAAGTGGCCAATGACAGATGTGGAGGTCACGGCAGCACCAAAAGCAGCGCATGAGGTCAGACAGTGGCACAATGACAGGGCGGGGGAGGGGCACGGCAGCAGCCCCAGCAGAGCATGAGGCAAGAGTGGGACAATGACGGTGTGGAGGTCATGGCAGCCCACAGCAGCAGCTTTAGGGCAGCAGTGGGACAATGAAATTCTGGAGGTGGGGAAAACAGGAAATAGGCCACAGAGTTTGGGACAATGACGAGTGTAGAGGTCGCGGAAGGACCAAAAGAAGCAGCATGAAGTCAGAGAGTGGCACAATGACAGGGTTTGGAGGTCACGGCAGCAGCCACAGCAGCAGCATGAGGTCACAGAGTGGCACAATGACAGAGTGTGGAGGTCACGGCACCAGCAACAGCAGCAGCAGCATGAGGTCAGACATTGGCACAATGACACAGTGTGGAGGTGACGGAAGCAGCAACAGCAGCAGCATAAGGTCATAGAGTGCCTCAATGACTGAAGGGTGGGTGGCAATACCAGTCCCTGGTAAAGATGGTGGTAGGCAGATGGAGAAACTGGCAGCAGATGTGTGGCATTTAGGCGGGGGTGGGGCATCAGAATAGTGGCTGAGGCAGGTAGTTTGAAAGCAGACTCATTTCCCAAAGTTTTGGTGAGGCGTCTTGGCTGATGTAATCTGATGCTTAAGGCATTGGTTTTGTGGAAATCCTGGCGATCCCCGCCTGTTTCTTTTTGACAAGGTCAGTCGTTCCACATTTTCGGTGGACAAGCGGGGTTCTCTTGGGGTAACGATTGCCTCCGCCGCATGAACACCCGCTATGATGCCACACTAATGGCGGGCAGGAAAAACTTCTCCACTGCAAACTCGGCAAGTTGCGGCCACACATCCAGTTTGGTGCCCAGTAGTCCCCGGGATCTTCTAACTGGGGTGGCAGAATGCTGTCCAAGGGAGGCCACAACCTGTTGGATCAGGTCTGCTCCAGGTCCTGCTGCTTCTGGCGAGTGCCCTCCTCACTAGGTGGGTGAAGGAAGCTGCTCATCAGGACTCCCGACTTAGGTTTTCTGTGGGAGCTGGTACTACTACTACCCCCCACTTCCCACAGCACCCGCAGCAGTAGTACGTGAGCACTGAGGAACCCCCCGGTCAGACCTGTCAGAGGATGGACCGTGCTGCACATAGGCAGAGGCCAATTGACTACGGAGGATTTATCTATAGTATTGAGTTTGTCCTCCCTCTCAAGCGCGGGGAAAAAGGCTCCCATTTTGGACCGGTAGCGAGGGTCCAAGAGGGTGGAGAGCCAGAAGTTATCCCTTTGCCGGATGGTGATTATTCGGCCGTCACTAGCCAGGCAAATCAGCATGCTGCGGGAAACTGCACAACTGACACTGAGGGACTCTGCCTCCTTCTCCCTGTATACTACCAAACGGTGTTTGGGCGGGGCATCTGCCTCGTCTTCCTCATCTCCATCTACCCCTCCAGCTGCTCCTGCCACTTTGGTAGAAAAACCACTCATTTCACCAGACAATGCTTGTCCTCCAGTTCAGTCCCCACCGGACTCATGTGACCGCGAGATGTAGTCACCACGTCTCCAGTCCCCTGCCCAGACAGATTTTTCAGCATCTGTTCCAGGACATGGCGACTGACAAATAACGTTGCCTTCTCAAATGGGCTAAGCAAACGGCAGGTGTCACGCATGAGCTGCCACTGGCTGACATCAAAGTTACACAGGGGAGTTTCTCTGTCTGCCTGGATCATCAAAAAATTGTTAATGGCCTTTCTCTGTTCATACAGTCGTTCCAACATGTGCAGGCTGGAATTCCAATGGGTGGAAACATCGCATATCAGCGTGTGTTGGGGGAGGCCATTCTGCCGCTGCAACTCGAGGAGGGTGTGCCTGGCTTTGTAGGAATGGATGGTGCATGCACAGTTTTCTGGCCATTTTCAGAATCTTCTGAAGATCGGTGGAAGACTTCAGTAACCTTTTCACAACCAGATTGAACACATGCGCCATGCAGGGCACATGGACCATCCCTCCTCAGTGCAGCGCAGACACCATGTTCCTCCCATTGTCTGTCACCATCGTTCCGATTTGCAGTTGGCTCGAGAAAGCCACACATCAATTTCTTGCTGCATGATGCGGAGCAGTTCCTCCCCTGTGTGACTTCATTCGCCAAGGCAAGCCAGGTGTAGAACTGCATGACACCGCTGTGCCCTACATATGTGTTATGATGGAGCAGCACTTGTGGAGGCTGAGATGGTGGTGGTGGAGGAGGAAGAGGCGGACATTGGCGCAGGAGCAGCAGTTTGACAACGTGGAGGAGAAAGCGGCATCTCCTGTCCAAGTTGTTGGTGTGGCTGGGCAGGAAGCAAATTCACTCAGTGGGCTGTAAAGGACATGTACTAGCCCTGACCGTAGTTATAGCTCCACACGTCTGTGCTGCCGTGTACCTTGGAACAAACCGATAAGCTCAAGGACTGGCCCACCTTCTGTTCTACATATTTGTGAAGGGCTTATACTGCCTTTTTGGAAAAGAAATTACTGCTTGGAACTCTCCACCTCGGCTCGGCACAAGCCATTAGTTCTCTGAACGGTGCAGAGTCCACCATTTGGAAAGGGAGGGACTGCAGTACCAACAACTTGTACAGGAGCACGGTCAGTTTCTGCACCTTAGGATGGTTGGACGCATACTGTTGTCTGGGCGCTGCTGCTGCTACTGCGGCGGCAGGATGAACCACCACATCTGAGCCATGTTTCTCCCAGGCCACCGGATAGTGACGCTGCTTGTGTTGACACAGGGCCGTGATGCCAATGTTAGCTCCCTGGCCACGCTTCCCTTTCTGTCCAAAGAATCTACATATACCCATATTCGGCTCCTCCGATGTCTTAGCAAAGAACTGCCACACCGCCGAGTAGCTGATTTTACCGCCAACGCTCCACACTAAGTGACTTTTACTGCCTCGCTGGGCCCTGTGCCACTACTTTCCTGGACCTGCGAAGCGGATTTTCTACCCCGTGGCCGTTTGGCTCCCGACCTCGCACTGCTGCTACCCTGCTGACTCACGGCCATACTACCCACTTGCTGGCTGCGCCACTGCCTGACGCGCAAGTTGACGCCCTCTTCTCCTGACAATGATGAAGCCCTTACTTCACCTGGCTCCCTCATCATCGATTATTGTTGGATCTTCACTGCTGTCCTCCTCAATGGTCTTGGTATGCAGAGGCTGACCCATCACAACATGACCTCCCATGCCACTCTCCACATCCATACTTTGCCGCCTATTGCAAGAAGCAGGGGATATCAGCCCAATTTCTTTGCTGCCAAGTAGCTGCTGACTGTCTTCAAATTGTTCATCCTCGCTGTATAGTGGCGCTGTGCCCAGACCACATAGTAGATCTCTGGCTGAGGGAACCGGACGGGACAGAGGTGGGTTGAAGACAGGTGACAGCTGCTGAGCTGTTCCCGGGGCATGCCAACTAAGGGTTGTGTCTGACTTTCCCACCGACTCTTGGCTGGGGATATCAGATGTCATCTGGGAGGAAGTGGATGACCTAGTCAACCAATCAAGAACCCTTGGGTTGCTGGTCAACATACAGTCGCTAGATGACACCAGCAGTTCTAGCCTCACTGAGTCGCCTGCCACCTCTCTGTCTGACATACTGTTTGTTCAAAAATGTACAGACTCTGTTTAATGAAGATACTGTATCTGTATATGAAAAATACACATCCTGTATTTGACTCCAAATGAACCCCTAACAGGCTTGGTAAACCCTTGGATATAAATTGCGCTACAGAAATCACCAGGAAAAAATTAACTGGTATGTGGCGTGTTAAAACGCCGTGTATTTTACTGACTACAAAAGCAGAAACACGTTTAATTAACCTTCGGATATAAATTATGCTACAGGAATCAACAGGAAAAATTTCGTCTTTGGCGTTGAAAAACACCGTTTCTTTTACTGACTACAATAGCACAAACACGCTTAATTAACCCTTGGATATAAATTGCACAAAAGAAATGAGCAGCAAAAAATTAACTGGTATGTGGCGTGTTAAAACGCCGTGTATTTTACTGACTACAAAAGCAGAAACACGCTTAATTAACCTTCGGATATAAATTATGCTACAGGAATCAACAGGAAAAATTTCGTCTTTGGCGTTGAAAAACACAGTTTCTTTTATGGCTAAAATAGCACAAACATGCTTAATTAACCTTGGCTATAAAATTGCGAAAAAGAAATGAGCAGCAAAAAATTAACTGGTATGTGGCTTGTAAAAGTGGCGTTTCTGTTACTGAATACAAAAGCAGAGACATGCTTAATTAACCTTTGGATATAAATTATGCTACAGGAATCACAGGAAAAATTTCGTCTTTGGCGTTGAAAAACACAGTTTCTTTTACTGGCTACAATAGCACAAACACGCTTAATGAACCCTTGGATATAAATTGCGCTATAGAAATGAGCAGCAAAAAATTAACTGGTATGTGGCGTGTTAAAACGCCATTTCTTTTAGTGACTACAAAAGCAGAAACACGCTTAATTAACCTTCGGATATAAATTATGCTATGGGAATTAACAGGAAAAATTTCGTCTTTGGCGTTGAAAAACACAGTTTCTTTTACTGGCTACAATAGCACAAACACGCTTAATGAACCCTTGGATATAAATTGCGCTATAGAAATGAGCAGCAAAAAATTAACTGGTATGTGGCTTGTAAAAGTGGCGTTTCTTTTACTGAATACAAAAGCAGAAACACGCTTAATTAACCTTTGGATATAAATTATGCTACAGGAATCAACAGGAAAAATTTCGTCTTTGGCGTTGAAAAACACTGTTTCTTTTACTGACTACAATAGCACAAACACGCTTAATTAACCCTTGGATATAAATTGCGCAAAAGAAATGAGCAGCAAAAAATTAACTGGTATGTGGCGTGTTAAAACGCCATTTCTTTTACTGACTACAAAAGCAGAAACACGCTTAATTAACCTTCGGATATAAATTATGCTACAGGAATCAACAGGAAAAAATTCGTCTTTGGAGTTGAAAAATACAGTTTCTTTTACTGACTACAATAGCACAAACACACTTAGATAACCCTTGGATATAAATTGCGCAAAAGAAATGAGCAGCAAAAAATGAACTGGTATGTCGCTTGTAAAAACAGCGTTTCTTTTACTGACTACAAAAGCAGAAACATGCTTAATAAACCGTCGGAGATAAATTATGCTACAGGAATCAACAGGAAAAATGTTGTCTTTGGCGTTGAAAAGCACTGTTTCTTTTACTGACTATAATAGCACAAACACGCTTAATTAACCCTTGGATATAAATTGCGCAAAAGAAATGAGCAGAAAAAAATTAACTGGTATGTGGCTTGTAAAAATGCCTTTTCTTTTACTGACTACAAAAGCAAAAACAGGCTTAGACAATCCTTGGATATTTAATGTGCTCCAGAACTGACCAGATGGCATTAAAATGTATATGCAGCAGAATTGGACCCACACTGGACTTTAATAACAATACCCCACAAAATCAAAATTAGAACGGAAGAGGAGCAGTCTCTGATAAAAGTTGACACCCCCCAAAAAAATCGCTATTAAAAACAAATTTCTTTTGTGTGATATCTCAGCTACTGCATCTGCAGAACGGCACAGTGAGAGGAGTGTGAGCTGCCAGCGTCGCGTCCAGACTTATATAGTGCGGTGACGTCACAGAATCCCACCGGTCTCTGATTGGCTTCATCTCTGCACATGTCATTGAGGATGTTCCTTTCTTACTCCCAGAGTTCTTTGCCCCAACGCCATGTGCTTGCGGTCATTTTATCAATTAAAAACACGCATCGTTCCCGCGAATTACCCCAAACTTCGACTTCGTTCAGAACTGAAGTTTTCCCGACATTCTAAACGAAGTCCACTTCGTTAGAATCAATTCGCCCATCTCTAGTTATAGTGTTTGCTACATACTATTACTTTACTGTGTTTTCTGATTTTTGCTCCAACTATTCTTGTGACAACTCTCTTTGCCTGCCATCTGCTTTGGACCTCAAGCCAAGTGTATGCTGCATGCAATGACCCTTTGCTTAACATACTACTCTTGTTACCTGCTCTTCAGCTATTGCCAAGAGAAAGTACGCTGAAGGTAGCGATCTAGGAACAAAATCATCTGTTCAAGTAAGTCTTGTCACATTTACTTGCTACCTTTACTCAGTCAAACATTGCTACTAGTAACTCTGGTTCTCGTCTTCCTGTAGAGTGGGGACCTGAAGTTCACCCTCCAGTCAGTATGTAAGTTGTGTACCGTGGTGGGCTTCCTAGAATGTCATGAACGAGGAAAACTACTCCAACACCAGTTCAACCAAAGTTGTACTTTACTTAACTTGTCGGAAAAGTATACTTAGCAATTCCCCCAAAAACAAATATACAAGGCTGTGAGCAAGGCCCCTGTGCTACACAATGCACCACCAGAAGTATGTTCTCCGGATACACAATGGGCGGCATGTATGAAATTTGGCGTTTAAACACCAAATTTCATGCGCATAATAATAGCCTAGTATGCGTCTGATTTATTAACCCACTCTACAGCGGGTCATAAATCGGCCACATTCTAGCATTAGAACGACATTTCTGGCTCAGGTATACCACTTTGAAAGTGTTTTTAAGGATTCGGTGGATTCGCAGGACCACCGCAAGCGATGATAGTTAAGCCACGCCAGGGAGCGGAGTCTAAGTAGTCCCCAGTTTTCACCAGAGCCCGCCGCAAAGCGGATGGACTTGCTGCGGTGTGAGACTACCAGGTCGCTACCCCTGACGTGACTTGCTTGTGATGGCGGCCGGGGTACGGCGTGGTACAAAATCGTAATCCAGAGGCGTAGTCAGGAACAGGCAGAAGGTCAGGGCAGGTGGCAGAGGTTTGTGGTCAGAGACAGGCAGGCGGCAAACAGGCAAGGTCAGGAACGTAAGCAAAGCGGACTGGTACACGGGTAGTCAAAACGGACTCCAACAATCTGGCATAGACTGCTGGGGGCGTATTCCATTTATAGGACCAGCGGCCATCAATAACCAATTAATGGTGCGATGGCCCTTTAAATCCAGACCAGCCTCCACGCACGCGCCCTAAGCAGCGGGTACGCGCACGGTGGCAAGGACAGGCAGGAGCGGCGTTCACAGGAGCGCAGCCAGGTAAGGGAACTGGCGCCAGGGACTGGGCAGCGGGGGCATGAACGCGGGGAGCCGCGGCACCCGCGTCAGACCCCCTGCGGGCAGGGGGGCGGCCACGGGGCACCGCGGCACCCGCGCTAGCCCCATGACAGTGTTATACCTGTTCCAGCAGTAATGCGTCTAGAAATGCCGTAGCGAAACTTCATACGGTTCTAGTGCACCTTGCCAACTGCACGCCCCCCCCCTCCCCGAAATCAGGCCCATTACAAAGTGCCGCTTGCGCATTATTGCTGTACAGGCCATTTAAAAATGTAGCAAACGGGGCTGCACTGGATATTGGGCTGAAAAGACGCCAGATTTCTGGCGCAGCCCCGTTCATACATGCTGCCCAATATGTTTACTTTCCAACGGGCTCAGAAACGCCGACCATCATATACCTATTAATACCTTACCCAACAGGAACAATTGTGTGTTTTAGTTCAATGGTGCACTCGCGGTGTAGCACAACAGCTTACAACCTGATTAATTATCCCCACCATTCCCAAAACATAGATAACAATGAGAGTTTAACAGATGAACAGGTTGCGGTACTAACAGCATCGATGTCAAGATTTCTTGCAGGTGTTTTCTTCATGGAAAAAAGATGGCTCCCTGCAATCTTACATTGGTTACAGAGGTTTAAACAAAATAACTTGGGCAAACAAGTACCCTCTACCTTTCTTTTTTGAATTATTGACCAAACCAGTAGTGCCAAGATTTTCGACAAGCTAGATCTGAAAAGAGCTTATAACCTGATTTTCATTCATGACTGAATAAATGGAAAACTGCTTTCAATATTTATGATGGCCACTCTGAGTACTTTATGATGCCCTTGGTCTATGCAACACAACAACAGTTTTGCAACAATTGATTAATTACATGTTCCATGATCTGTCATGTTTTTGTGGTAGTCTAGACAATATGCTAGTTTTCTATCTCTTGGAGACATGTCTGCATAGTTCTTACCCTTCTACAATAGTACATTTTTTATAAAAAGCTGGGGAAGTGCCCTTCTGAATGTTCCAAGCTGCCCTTCATATAGTATGTAATTTATTTAATACATTTTACAAGTTTAACAGGAAAGTTAAGTGTTAAGCAACTACAGATGAAACCAGAAGTTTACATACACTGTATAAAAAGACACATATGCATGTTTTTCTCACTATCTGACATGAAATCAGAATAAACCTTACCCGTTTTAGGTCAAATAGAATTACCAAAATTATTTATATTTTATTTACATGCAAAATAACAGAATAATGAGAGAAATAATTTTAGGCATTTTGTATTGCTTTCTGCGAAGCCAAAAGTTTACATACACTAGGATTACTATGCCTTTAAACAATTTGGGACAGTCCATATGATGATGTAATGTCTTTGGAAGCTTCTGATAGGTATATTGGCAACATCTGAGTTAATTAGAAACACACCTGTGGATGTATTTTTTAAATCATAACAGAAACACGCTGTTTCTGTGTGTAACATCATGAGAAAGTCTAAATAAATCAGTCAAGATATCAGGAAGAGAACTGTGGACTTGTACAAGTCTGGATAATCATTGGGTACCGTTTCCAGATACCTGAAGGTGCCTCGTTCATATGTACAAACAATTATACACAAGTACAAACAAGATGGGAATATTCAGCCATCATACCGCTCACAAAGAAGATGCATTCTGTGTCTCAGAGATGAAAATGCTTTCGTCCGACAGGTGCATATCAACCCAAGAACAAAAGCAAAAGATCTTTTGAAGATGCTGGCAGAAGCTGGTAAGATTGTGTCATTATCCACAGTAAAACGAGTACTGTAACAACATGGGCTGAAAGGCCACTCTGCTAGAAAGAAGCCATTACTCCGAAAGATACAAAACATACAAACGCCAGATTAATGTTTGCAAATGCACAAAAGGACAAAGACCTACAGTTTTTGAGATATGTCCTGTCCTGTGGCCTGTGGCCTGAAGGCAAAAACATTTAATTTTAAACGGGCCAAATTTTCCTTATTGAGGGATGCAATACAGGACCTAGACTGGGAGCAGCTATTAGCAAATAGTGATATAGATGCCAAATGGGGAACTTTAAATATACTTTGGGGAAATTTATTGCAAAATATATTCCTATGGGTAACAAGTATAGGCAACTAAAACTAAAACCAAAATGGCTTCTACCTTCTGTTAAGAGGGCAATAAACAATAAAAAGGGACATTTAAAAAATATAAGTCAGAGGGCTTGGCATCAGCCTTTGAAAATTACAGAGAGCTTAATAAAATCTGTAAAAAAGTGATAAAAGCAGCTAAAATTCAAAATGAAAGGCAGGTGGCCAAGGACAGCAAGACTAACCCCAAGAAATTCTTTAAGCATATAAATGCCAAAAATCCAAAGTCAGAGCAAGTAGGACCCTTAAAAACCTGTGATGGGGTGCTGGTCACTGGTGACCAAGAGAAGGCAGAGGTACTAAATAGGTTCTTCAGCTCAATATATACTATCAATGAGATAGTAGTTGATAGGTGTGAAGATGTAGGTGGTGCCAGTACTGTTAATACATCATCTGCTATAATTAATTGGCTCAGTGTAGAAAAAGTCAAAGCCAAGTTAAATAAACTGAATGTGAACAAGGCTCCAGGCCCTGATGGCATTCATCCAAGAGATCTTAAAGAGCTCAGCTGGGTTCTCTGTGCCCCTGTACATTATATTATAGTACCAGGAGACTGGCACAAGGCAAATGTAGTTCCCATCTTCGAAAAAGGCTCCAAGTCTTGCCCAGGTAATTATAGACCAGTAAGTTTAACATCTGTTGTGGGAATAATGTTTGAGGGGCTCATAAGGGACTATATACAGGTGTGTTGACAAATACAATATTATTAGTGATTGCCAGCATGGATTTACTAAGGGCAGAAGCTGTCAGACCAATCTGAGCTGTTTTTATGAAGAGGTGAGTAGAAGTCTGGATTGCGTGGCAGCTGTGGATATTGTGCTTTTAGACTTTGCAAAGGCATTTGACACTGTCCCTCATAAGCGTTTTTTAGGTAAATTAGAATCCATTGGGCTAGAGATAACAGTGTGTAATTGGATTAAAAACTGGCTGCTGGATCGTACTCAGAGAGTGGTGGTAAATGACTCCTACTCTGAGTGGTCCCCGGTTATGGGTGATGTGCCGCATGGCTCAGTATTGGGTCCTATCTTATTTAATGTATTTATTAAAGATATAGTGGAAAGGATCAATAGCACGGTTTCGATTTTTGCAGATGACACCAAGCTATGCAGGGTAGTGCAATCTATGGAAGATGCTCATAAATTGCAAGCCGACCTGGACACACTGTGCTTGGGCATCCACTTGGCAAATGGGGTTCAATGTGGATAAATGTAAGGTTCTGCATTTGGGTAGAAATAATCTACAGGCATCATATGTCCTAGGGGGAGAAAAACTTGGAGAATCGCTTGTTGAGAAACATCTAGGCGTTTTTGTAGATTATAGACTACAGAACAGCATGCAATGTCAATACGCTGCCTCTAGGGCAAGTAAGATATTGGCATGTATTAAAAGAGGCATGGACTCGCGGGACAAGGATGTAATTCTTCCGCTGTACAAAGCATTGGTGCGTCCTCACTTCAAATATGCTGTTCAGTTCTGGGCCCCAGTTTATAGAAAAGATGTAATGGAACTAGGGAGAGTACAAAGACGAGCAACCAAACTTATAAGGGGAATGGAGCATCTTAGTTATGAGGAGAGGTTAGTAGAATTGAACTTATTTAGTTTTGAGAAAAGACGGCTTCGGGGGGACATGATTAATTTATATAGATATATAAATGGTCCCTACAAAAAGTATGGGGAAAAATTATTTCAAGTGAAGCCCCCTCATAAGACAAGGGGACATTCCCTTCTACTAGAGAAAAAAGGATTCAATCTCCAGAGGAGAAGAGCGTTGTTCACTGTAAGAACTGTGAATCTGCGGAATAGCCTGCCTGAGGAGCTGGTCACAGCAGGAACTGTAGAGAGTTTCAAGAAAGGCTTAGATGCCTACCTGGAACTCAAGAATATTAATGCGTACGTAGCTATGTAAAATTGTGGATCCTGGCTGGTGGAGGCTCTGGGGTCAGAGATGTGGTCTCCACTGGAGCAGATTGGTTCTTCCCTTGTGGGTTCCAGGGCATTAACCAGTGGGGAGGCTGTGCTTAATGTCCTTGTCTCTCTCCCTTCACCCACATTCCCCACCCTTGGTTGAACTTGATAGACACGTGTCTTCTTTCAACTGTACTATGTAACTATGTAACTTCTCCCGTGCTTCCCCCACACTCTTGAACTCACTGCCCCAACACATAAGACTCTTCCCCACTCTGTTCCAAAAAAGAAGAAAGGATGGGCTAATTCAGAAGTAATCCGCTACACTTTCAGAAACAGTGTTGCAATAGGGAACATTCCACATCTCCCAATCACTGCGTGGTGCTCAGCCGAAAACAGTAGATAGTTCAAATCCAACATAGAGAAGAGTAGAGGTGGCACTCACCAAGTGTCTCTTGAAATTTCTTTATTCAACACGCAGCATTATAACAAACAGACGAGCAGGATGGCAACACAGCACCTCCGATCGTTTCGCGCATACCTGCGCTTTCTTAAGGTATGTCTTCCCCACTCTCACTAGCCTCAAAGGTAACCTGAAAACCCATCTCTTCAGGACTGCCTTAACCAACAATAACCCGTTGCACTACTCCATCCCACAAACATGTCTTCCCCTCACCTTCTGTCTCTTTCTTCCTTCCCTGTAGACTGTAAACCCTCATGGGCATGGTCTTCTCTTCCTCTGGACCAGTTGTTAGTTAGTTACTTGTACTTGTTTGACCTATGTTATATATGTAACCCCCGCGATTGTACAGCACTCTGGAACTAAGGGCAATCTAAATTAAATAATAATAATAATAATAATAATAATAATAATAATACCTGAGTTTGTCCTCCCTCTCGGCAAGTGGGGGTATGTCCCAAAAGGACTGGCGCATAGCAAATGTGGTGCCAATATTCAAAAAGGGGTCAAAAAGTGATCCTGGAAACTATAGGCCAGTAAGCTTAACCTCTGTTGTTGGTAAAATGTTTGAAGGTTTTCTAAGATCTGCTATCCTGGATTATATCACTGAAAATAAATGTATAACGCCGTTCCAACATGGGTTTATGAAGCATCGGTCCTGTCAAACTAATCTCATCAGCTTCTATGAGGAAGTTAGTTCTAGACTGGATCGGGATGAGGCACTGGATATCATATATCTAGATTTTGCTAAAGCATTTGATACTGTTCCACATAAAAGGTTGGTAAGTAAAATGAGAATGCTTGTACTGGGGGAAAATGTGTGCAAGTGGGTAAGCAACTGGCTCAGAGATAGAAACCAAAGGGTGATAATTAACAGTGCATACTCAGACTGGATCCCTGTTACTAGTGGGGTACCACAGGGCTCAGTATTGGGCCCTATCCTTTTTAACATTTTCATTAATGATCTTACACATGGATTGCACAGTAGAATAACGATCTTTGCAGACGATACTAAACTCTGCAAAGTAATCAACACAATAGAGGATAATGTGTTATTACAAAGGGATCTGGATAAGTTGAGGCCGGGGCAGAGAAGAGGCAGATGAGGTTTAACACAGATAAATGCAAGGTTCTGCACATGGGGAGGAAAAATCCATCACATGATTACATATTAAATGGAAAACTTCTTTTTATACAGAATATGGGTACAACCCCCTTCACTCCCGCCATGCGGCCACTGATGGCTGCAAAGCTTTGCTGAGTACTGCTGACAATCTACCACAACGTGGCTGCATGGGGGCATGGTCACAGCCGCACATGTATTTGCACCTTAAGAGCAGATGCTGAAAATTAATCCTAGTATTCAAGGCTAGAGAAGTCAGTGGAAGTTGACTGGATAATTGCTAAATAGGCAAGTGCGAAAACAATGTGAAACTACATTGAGACATTATCTGCCTTTCAGCAGTGTTATAACCTGCTCTTGTCAGCAAAGCCTGCAAGATTCCAAGCTGAGAATCTACACCTCCCAGAAATCCTACACTGGCAGGCCTCATATCAACGCACACCCGATATCCAGGTGTACTACCTGCCTGGCACCTGGAATCTACACTCACTGGGGACCGTGAGAAGCTTTTGTTGAGGAAAGATTTAAAATGGATTTTTGAGTTGAAATCATTACATCCATCTGGCTTAAATCTTGAATTCAACACTAGTAGGATATAAATGGTTATTATTTCTTTTGTATATATTTACAGTGCCTTTTTGCTCTTGTTTTTATTTGATTTTATATTCACTGTATTTTCACAAATTATTGATATTTCACTTTATATTTTACATTTTAGGAAGAAGACACAAAGTGGGAACATTCTGATAGACTGCCATATTTTCTATATGATCAATATTTGGTGCCATACCATTGAGTTAATGGAAGCCTTAGTCTCTCAGACATACAACAGGGGCGATTGTGAAGTGCTAAGGGACCGGGATATGCACCAGGAGATGCTGCGCTGACCCACTTGTTCACACAATGTGTGTTATAGGTGTTGGGAAGCACCCCTGCTTTATGGAGATGCGTATCATTTCTTGATATGGATCTCCGTTTGAGCGGTGGAGTCATCAGATGGTGATGTTTACCTGTGAGCCCGTACATTGCCTTCATTATAATATGCCAGTGAGTGCATGCCCAACTACTGCATATAGTCAATGTATGCCAAACTGAGGATGTAAGGCTATAATTAGATCCACGCTGAATGCTGGCAACAGATATGCGCAATGCGGGCATGAAGCCAAAAGACTAGAGAGTGTGCGCGCCCATAGCGGACATGCGCAGTAACGGCTGAGGTGACGCTGTGCTCTATGACGGGCGGACATGCGCACTAGCGACAGGAGGACGCCGTGCAACATGGCAAGTCACTAGGATGTCCCACATTGTAAGTTAAAGATATTATAATTATTGATTTTATTTCATATTGATGCTTTGATCACTATTGGGTATTGTATGAGAGGACACACCTCCCTTATTTGTGATGCATTGTGATTGCTCACTAAGGTGATGATACATATTCATGGTTTATATATATATATATTGGCACTCTGATCTTGTATACCTTGCTTGACAAAGGCTCACTGTTTGGAGCCGAAACGTTGCTCGTTTTTTTACTTTTTGGATTCTAATTAAGGAGGATTTTTATGCTGACGTTCGTATTACGCATGTTTCTGGAATCTACACTCGTCACCGTCTACCTTCTCCTGCGCACTCCAGGTCATTTTACATATTCACTGATGTGTGATTTCTATACAGACAAAATAAGATCATATATTGAGAATAACACACAGAATACAAGACTAGCAAAATGGTAGACTATGTTTGCACTGTGTATTTTTCTACAGGAAAATATGCCATGTACTATATAGCAGAAAGCCCCGATTCCTCCCACAAATTCCACTTTCTCATTGGTGAGGATTTTACCATGTATTAGATTGCAGATTAGACCTGTTTAATGTAGCTAATGCAAGTCCAGGAACGCGCCGGCCCGCCGCCCCCCCCCCCGGCCCCTAGGGGAGGCGCGGCATGACCCGGCACGCTGGGCGCATATTGATGCGCTGGGCGGGCTCGGAGGCGTGGCGTGGGCGGGGCAGAAGCGGGGAGGTCAGTGAGACCTCCCCTTCCGCCCTGTATGCTCAGTCACGCGGCGCGAGGCAAGCAGTCCCTCCCTCCCTCCCTAAAAAATTGTTATGGGGTTCATGGAGGCTAAGGTTGTGGAGCAGGTGTCATGGTGGCCTAGGGCGGCAGGGGTTCTTGGAGTTGGAGGAGGAGTTTGGGTGAGGAAGTCATTAGGGATATGACTTCCTCAGTTTTTGGTCTACATTGACCCGGCCTGGCGAAGGTGGGGCTCTTTCAGGCTGGTATCCCTGGAGAGTGAATTGGGCGAGCCATAAAGTATGGCTTTTTGGACCTCCGAGTCAGTGGAATGCGGCTGGGGTAAGATCTTTTTGTCCCTTCGGGGATTTGGTCGCCAGGTCGTTTTTAGCTCCAAGGACTCTGCCCCAGTGGGAGATAGGCACGTTTGTTGCCTGGTTGATTTTGGTTGAGTATTGTTATAAGTATGTATGTTTATTTTTGGATGGTTATTTATATATATTTATATATATTTATATGCAAATTATGTTTATGTTGTATTTTGTTAATAAATCGGCTGCTGTGGCCATTTCATTCCAATCGGTGGTCTGTGTATTTAATTTGGGAATGTGGGTCACGGGCAGCGAGAAAGTGGTAAGTGGGGGGATGGGGTTGGGGGAGTGGTTGGTGGTGGCGCAGAGCAAGCCTCAGTGTTGCTCAGGGTCATGGCTCATTTTCTATTTTTCGCAAACAATAAAAAATAATAACAAACTTTATATAGCGCAAACATATTCCATAGCACCTTACAGGGCAGAGAGCATAATTGCAGAAAAAAATGAATATAACTTAGTAACAAACCTTTTATTAACAGCTCAAACAAGAGGAGTGGGGGCCCTGCTCTCAAGAGCTTACAGTCTATAGGATCTTCAAGGGTTTTTGACACCTTTTTAATCCATTACCAATCCAATGTTGAATCTCCAATGGTTGTCCTGTATTTTATTTGTATTCAGTTGGCACAAGACTGCACCCAGTCATTGGCCTAATTGGTCACGTGCCATTCCACTGGCAGGACTGCCTAGTGATAGGAAAGGTGACACCAATGGTACGTCAGTCAGCACATGGCTGCTGCAGCCAATCGGTGTCTAGCAGTAATATGCTGTTCCAATGACATCACTGTTCACATCAGTAAAATTAATTAGCTGCATTTTTTATTTCTTGTGGTAGACAAACCTTTTAAGCCCCATCCTGTATGCTCTGTGCCCAGGGAGCATTGCACCTTGTGGTTTTATGGCAATTGTTGCCACAATTTGCTGTAAAAACCAGAACAGCAAGGGTATTTCTGCCTCTATGAACTGTTCAGGACATACAGAACTTTTAATCAAGACAGAAATGTCCATCAACTAACTAGTTAACTAGATGCTGCTCCTATAAGGAGCTGGGAGACAGCATGCAGTGTTTTTGTCTGTCCTATGCTGGGCATGGTGCTACTTTTGTCTATAAGATGGCCCATGTGTGAGGATAGAACTCCTCTTTGGTTCCAGCATCTTTTCAGATAAGTACCCAAGTAGTATTAATATTATGTGAAGTCTCTCATGCGTTTGTTACACATCTCACTATTAACCATACTATTCAGTCAGGGTGTGGTTGGACAAAGGTTTGCCCTTTTCATGACTCTAGTTTACATTATATATGCTGAACATGGGCTGTGTGTATACCCACATCTTGTTTTTAGGCATGCTTTTCACTCAGGGTATGGTCAGGGTCCCCAATGCTGGACAGCCTATCTAGTGCCTGGGAAAGCTTATTGACAGACAAGCTGGATGCCTGCCATGGGGGATGGGGCATCACCAGAAGTACTCCAGAAACGTCATTTATATATGTCACATTAAATATGCACACAAACAGTATATACACACATTTTACATCCAGTCAACAGTGTGTGTGTATACAATGTGTATAAATTGTGTGAGTATATAATATTGACACACCTCTCTGGACACACCTGCCCGGCATCCATTTAGAAACCTTCGCTTCATGAATACCCAGGAACTCACAGACACCATACAGTCCTCACTACCCCCAATCTCCTCCCTCTTCTGCCCTGTTAATTGTTACAATGAAATGCTCTCATCCACCCTGGACATGTTGGCACCACTCACACACCGCACCACCAGAGTCAGACGCCCGCAGCCTTGGCACACGCCTCAGACTCGCCATCTGCAGCGCTGTTCCAGGTGCGCGGAGCGTCTGTGGAGAAAGTCAAAGCTACCTGCAGACTTTCTCCACTATAAATTCATGCTCAGGACTTACCACACTGCCCTTCACTGCGCCAAACAAAAATATTTCACCTCCCTCATCTCCACACTACACAACAACCCAAAATGCCTGTTCGACACCTTCCACTTCCTCCTCAGGCCCAAAGCTCACGCCTCGGTGTTCCATGTTCTAAATTTGCAAGTAGAGAGTGACAGTAGTATTCATGGCCTGTGTGACATGCTGCTCCTGACTGTTGAGAGACAGATAACCGAGAACTACTGCTGTGATCTGAGATAGACACAGACCCTGACCTGTGAAACTGCTGACTGGGCCACAGAGAGACTTTGTGCTAAGCAATTCTCATTGGCAATTGAGGTAGTCATGATGATTGATTGACCATACCTAACAGCTTTTAGAGATTCCAAAGAGGGACACATCTCTAACCACACCCAAGTACATAATATCACACCAGGTCACAATCCTAACCATGCCCATACACGAAATCACACCAGGACAAGCCTACAATCACTCCCAAGCACACTGAATCATGCCTACCTTCCTCCAGCAGACCAGTACCAATGCAACAGTGGCATTACTGTAATATATAAAGATGGATTTATATAAATTATATATGTAATATAAATATAATAACACTATACAAAGAGAAAATATCACTATACTGTTACTGACAAAACCAAGATGAATATTATTAGTGATACTACTATACAAGATCAATAAAACAACCACATATCATCACCACATAGTGACTGAATGCTACTCCCATACTCTTCCTGAATATAAACCATTACATTACTCCCAATATTCCAGTGACTGTATAGTGGTAGATACCATTTGTACACAGACTATCTGCAGACATACAAGTGATTACAGTGACTCACTAGTGACATCTTCTCTGACTAGAGTCATCTGCTTTCCCTTTTCTTTTCTATCTGGTTCAGACCACCATAGCAACTTCTCCCAGACACAACTCATCCCTGCACAATTAACCACACAGGCATCTTAGAATTCTTAGTTTTCTAGCACTTGCCTAGTTATTCCTACTTCTGTACAAACTCCCCATCAGTTGATAGGTGGAGGTATGAAGGCTATGAGGTGATTGTTGGAGGTGAAAAGGCTATGGGGTGACAGCTGGATATTGTATTTTGGGTTGGTACTAGGTCACATAACGTAATGGTGGGGGATGAGGCAAGAGAGGGGCACAGTTTTCATGCACAATCTTCTGCGGGTAGACAGAGGACCAATCCACTAGAGATTATGTTGCAGCTGTGGCCTGTACTTCCCATGATCTTATTTTACCGCCTGAACTCTGTCCCTTGCACCTCCAAAAGAACAGCCTAAGTCATAACCTTCAGGGGGTGCAGGTTATGGAGTTTAAGTTTTTTGTAGTGCTTTTATTTTTCTACAGGTCCCCTCTTTTGGACTAAATCAGATTCATTGGACTATGTCCAATTTTCTGGGTTTTGCATTATTTTATTCCAGTGTTAGTAATGGTGGCATCTGACAGATGCCTCTCTATTACTATTTCTGAGTCTTAGCTAAAGCTAGCAAAATTTTTTTTTTTCACCCCAAGGCCGACACTAGCCCCCCTCACTATTACTCTAGTTACCGATACACCAAGGGTACTGCGAAGAGTCAAGTTACCATCAGAAGACATCCGGCTGCAGCTGCCAATTTTACCTTGGTTGTAAAATAAAAATGGGGGGACTCCATGTCATTTTCTTTTTTATCTTTTGTTTATTGACAATCTAAAAATAACTGATTGAAAAATTATGTGCGGTCCCCCCTATCTTTTATAATAATCCGAGGTAATACCAACAGCTGCAGCATGATACGATCAGAATTGGAAGGTCCATGGATATTAGGCCATTTCCATCCTAAACATACTAGCCCACAGCCACACCATAGGCATTTCATCACATTCAGTGGTCTGCCTTCTGACCTGGCTCTTCTCTGTACCCCTGGAGTGTTTGGTACTGGGGTAGTAGAGAGAGTTAATGTCAGCCTTTTGGTGATGAAAAACACCGCTGGTTTACATCAAGCCACAGTGCTAGCAACTGAGAGGCATCTGTCAGACACCTTCAATACTAACAATGGAACAGAATAATAAAAAAACACAGAAACAACAGAAAAAAATGTTTTTAAAAAAAATAAAAGCAATCCCCGACAGCATCCCTTGTGTTACGGATGTGGTAGTGGATCCTCTGGACCACCACAAGCGATGGTATAAGCCATGCCAGGGAGCGGAGTCTAAGTAAGTCCGGTTTTCACCAGAGCCCACCGCAAAGCGGGATGGACTTGCTGCTGCGGATTGCTACCAGGTCGCTACCCCTGACGTGACTTGCTTGCGGTGGCAGCCGAGGTGTTGCGCGGTATAGAATCGGAAGCAGGCTCGTAGTTGGGGACGGGCAGAAGATCAGGACAGGCGGCAATGGTTCGTAGTCGGTGACAGGAGGATCGGGACGCGGCGCTGCTCGCATTTAGGGAAACAGCTGGGGTTTGGGTTTTCCTTCGAACTGAAACGGGGGTCGAATGGACAAACTTGCATTTACCCCCCCCCCCTCCCCTTTGGCCTCCCCATCTTTCTAGTCTGCAGAAACCTCTTCAGGAGGCACCAGTCCAGGATGTTCTCCTCTGGCTCCACAATCTTTTCTCTCCCCCAAACCCCTCCAGTCGACCAAGAAAAATCGTCTCCCCCTAACCGTCTTCATGGCCAAAATCTCCATAACCGAAAAAACATTGGTGGAGTCAGCTACGGGAGACGGAGGAGTTACAGACTGTGAGAACCGATTAAGGATGACTGGTTTAAGCAGAGAGACGTGGAAGGAGTTTGGGATGCGCATAGTGGGAGGGAGCCGGAGTTTGTAGGCCACAGGATTGATGCACCTCAGGACTTCAAAGAGACCTAGAAACCGGGGACCAAACTTAAGGCTAGAAATTTTGAGGCGGACATACCGGGCAGACAACCACACCTTATTGCCCGGGGCAAAGTACTGAGGAGGTCTCCTTTTCTTGTCTGCCTGAACTTTCATGCGGGCAGAGGCCTGGAGCAGCGATTGAGGTGTCTTGTCCCATATGATGGATAAATCACGGACGAGACTGTCTGCCGCAGGTACATCGGAGGAAGCGGAGGGCAGCGGAAGGGGTGGACGGGGGTGCCAGCCAAAGACCACGAAAAAAGGACATGCTCCGGCAGAATCTGACTCCAGAGAATTGTAAGAAAATACGGCACCTGGCAAGAAACTAGCCTAGTCGTCGTGTCGAGCAGACACGAAATGGCGGAGATAGGTACCCAAAAACCTAGTTAAACCACCCCCCCCCCCTCTCCACTTGGCCAAAACCTTGGGGGTGGTATGCATTGGAAAAGTCCAGTTTGACTTTTTAATTGCGCCCAGAGGCCCGCCAAAACTTTGAAGACAAACTGGACTCCCGGTCAGAAACGATACGCTGTGGAAGTCCATGCAGCCGGAAAATATGTTGAAAGAATAAATTGGCTAGCCGTGGAGCGGAAGGGAGGCTGGGCAGTGGGACAAAGTGTGCCATCTTGGAGAATCTGTCCGTGACCACCCAAATAACCGTATTACCGGCAGAGGGAGGTAAGTCGGTGATAAAGTCCATAGCGATGTGCATCCATGGACTGCTAGGAACTGGCAGAGGTTGTAACAGCCCTGCCGGCTTGAGTCTAGGGGCTTTATTACGAGCACAGGTGGTACAAGCTTCCACGAACTCTTTCACTTCTTTGCCCAACTCCGGCCACCAATAAAAAACGGGCAATCAGGGAATGAGACTTTCGAACCCCTGGGTGACCGGCTACGCGAGAAGAATGACCCCAGTTGAGTACCCTTTTCCGGAGCGCAGGGCACACGTACGTCTTGCCCGGGGGTACACGTTGGAGGTTTACACATTGGAGGCCTTGGATATAATATTCAGGAGGTACAATGTGCAGGGGAGTGACCTCTTCTTCACCACTAACATCAGAGGCACGGGAAAGGGCGTCGGCTTTGATATTCTTATCCGCCGGTCGGAAATGGATAACAAAATTAAAACGAGAGAAAAACAGCGACCACCTGGCTTGGCGTGCGTTCAGATGTTGTGCTGTTTGAAGGTAGAGAAGGTTATTATGATCGGTAAAGATGTTTACAGGATGCCGAGCCCCCTCCAGGAGGTGGCGCCATTCTTCTAAAGCAAGCTTGATGGCCAGAAGCTCCCGGTCCCCAATGGTTTAATTTCTCTCAGCGGGCGAGAAGGTCTTGGAAAAAAAACGGAGGTTCGAGTCTTGCCCATAGGGCCCTTTTGGGTGTGAACTGCTGCAGCCCCCACGGATGAGGCATCGACCTCCAGAAAGCATGGGTTCTCTGTATCAGGCCGGGATAGAACAGGTGCCGAGGCGAAGGCGGCCTTTAACTTGGAAAAAGATTCTTCGGCGGCTGGAGGCCACAATTTCAGGTTGGCATGCTTCTTGGTGAGAGCCACAATCGGCGCCACCAGCGTCGAGAAATGTGGTATGAATTGCCTGTAATAGTTGACGAATCCCAAGAAGCGTTGTATGGCCCGGAAACCAACGGGTCGTGGCCACTGGAGGACGGCGGACAGTTTAGCGGGGTCCATCTGCAGACCCTTTCCAAGATTGTGTATCCGAGGAACGGGAGGCTGGTCCTGTGGAATTGGCACTTTTCCAGTTTGGCATAGAGATGGTTCTCATGCAGGCATTTCAGGACCTGGCGCACATGTGACTGGTGGACCTCCAGATTAAGTGAAAAACCCAGGATATCATCCAAGTAGACGACTACGCAGACATGCAGGAGATCCCTGAAAATGTCATTAACAAACTCCTGGAAGACTGCTGGAGCGTTGCATAGGCCGAAAGGCATCACTAGATATTCGAAGTGTCCGTCACGAGTATTGAAGGCGGTCTTCCACTCGTCACCTTCTCGGATCCGAATGAGGTTGTAAGCCCCCCGCAAATCCAACTAGGAAAAGACTTTAGCTCCCCGGAGTGGGAGTCAGTAATCAGTGGCAATGGATACTGGTTCTTAATGGTGATCTTGTTTAGACTGCAGTAGTCAATGCACGGTTGCAGGGACCCATCCTTCTCCACAAAGAAGAAACCGGCACCCGCCGGGAAAGTAGACTTACGGATGAAGCCTTTCTGAAGGTTCTCCCTAATGTAGACCGACATAGCCTGAGTCAGGTACAGAGAGCGGGTAGACCCTACCCCGGGGTGGACTAGTCCCAGGCAGCAGGGCAAAAGGGCAATCGTAGGGATGAGTGGGGGG